>CAFUXE010000195.1:1027764-1050910 GCA_903364295.1 Serranus cabrilla
GGCTTGTGTGCTGGCTTGTGTGTAAAAACACTGGCTCCGATTGGCTACCATGAAACATGACTCTGCCTTAGCCAATCAGAATCACAAAATTACGGCGTTACTTTAAACGCCGTTATTCCAAACACTGTTGAGGAATAGGTTAGTTCACTTTTGTGCTGAAGCTGGTAGGATAAAATATATTGCACAAGGAGAAGATGAATAAAAAGCCCATCCTGCCACTTGAAATACAGAGAGCAATCACAGATGGATGCTGATGCACCTCATGTGCCCATACATTATCACAGGTTTATTTACCCATACATTCACACAAGGGCACAAAACCTATATGCTATGTTTATAATCTATAAAACACTGTAAAACCAATACTGGACCCATCCTTTTGTGATTTCAGGTGGCCAATGGCTTGGTCCAAACCACTGGCTGGCCCAGTGTAGTGACCTGCATCGGAAACTGGTTTGGGAAAGGAAGGTAAAGTCCAATCTTGTACTCTTTAACACTTTGGATTTTAACAGTGGAAAACGTCAAACATATACGATTCTATTGTAAAATTCATTTTATGAGCAGTTTGTGGTTTGGAATTACTTTTAAATTGTAATAATAATTATTATTGTTGTAATTATTAATTTTATCATTGTTATAATTGTTTTTTAGTATTAAGTTATGTTTATTTTAACATATCACCACTCACTTACAGAGGATGTTCAAGGGCAGATGTGGGTGAAAGCACATGACAATATAATGGTGTAACTCAATTATCTTCACATTTAAATAAACAAACAGTCGTGTAAATATTGTCAATAGTGTTAACCCCTTCCTTAATGAGGTCTGAGCGATCAGATCTCCAATGTCTCCTTAATGCGTCTTGTGTGTTTCCACCTGTACTTAGATAAGTTTATTATGATCAGATTACCCAGGACCTATGTTGATACCAAGCGTGAACAGAACCTAACACCTTAATATGTTACTTTTGGTACCATCCTGTCTGACAGGCGTGGACTCATCATGGGACTGTGGAACTCTCACACGTCAGTGGGAAACATCCTGGGCTCTCTGATCGCCGGCTACTGGGTCTCCTCCAACTGGGGCATGTCCTTTATTGTACCGGGCCTCATCATTACCTTCATGGGTATCGTCTGCTTCCTCTTTCTTATTGAACGTGAGTGCATCAATATGTTAATATTTTTTCTTTTTTCTCTTTTTTTTTCATTTTGTATGAATGGCCTACTATTTAATGTGCTGAACCTTTGTTTTCCTTAGTTAAGTAAGTTTCCACAGGCCTGGTCAACCCACGGCTCCCGAGCCGCATGCAGCTCGGTGCTCTTACGTTCATATCAAAGTTTTTGTTTTTTTTAATTTGTGTGGTTGCTTCGCTTGAGTTCATTACAGTATTTTTTGTCAAACACACATGTGCGTGGGATGAAAAGACCTCAAAGTTTCCCAGTAGGAGCAAGATCATTAAAGTAAACAACTTGTGTCAAGTTCGCTTTCAAAATGGCAGGGAAAAAATACACAGCAAAAGGAAAATATAAAGATGAACACATGACTTTTAAAACAGAGTGGGAGAGTTTATGTTTTTTTGTTGAACGTAATGGTAAGCCATTCTGCCTTCTATGTAAGGCCTCATTAGCCCATTTCAAAGCTTTCAAAGCTCAAAGCTTAGCTACATTTTCAAATCTGCTCACTCCACGCTAACATCGACCAGCAATTTCCGAAAGGGACTGAACTTTGCAAGCACGAGTTGGTCACTTTGAAAAGTCAAGCAGAAAAGCAGATACAGTTTTTCCAAAAATGCATGAAGCATTTAACGCTTGCATCCTATCACAGCTGTCCTATGTAACTGTCTTGGAACATTGTACGGGCCAAAAAGCCAAACAATGAAGGGGAGTTCGTTAAAAAATACCTCAGTGACGTTGTTGAAATCTTGTCTCCTGAAAACAACAAACTAAAATGAATGGTATCAGACTGTTGAACACAGAATATTGGACATTAACACAGCTATTGAATCACAGTTGCACTCTGATCTTCAAGCATGTAAGTATTTTAGTGTCGCATCAGATGAGAGTTGTGACATACAAGACAAGCCTCAGTTGGGATTATTTGCACAGTCTGTGTCAAACGATTGTTTGATGTTCATGTGAATGATGTGGCTCTTTGCGGTAACACAGTTAAAAAATGTGGCTCTTGGTCTCTGATGGGTTGGCCATCCCTGATTTAAAGTATTCATTTCCACTCCGTTGGTTTGTACAAAAAGAACTTTGAAACTTGCTTTGAACTTGCTGAAGAAAAGTAGCAGCTCCAGGAAAAACAGCTGTTAGCGTCAGTAACGTTGTGGCATCTTTTCTCTCTCCAGATCCAAATGACCTGAAAAGCATGTACGCTCAAAATTGTTCTCCAGGCAAGAGTGTGAGTTGTTCCTGTTTATTTTTATTTTATTGATGAAATACAAACACAATCGCCTTCTTTCTATGTATTTAGATCAGTGAATCTTGTGACAGCTTGTACTAATCACTGTGTACCATGCTTGGCGCCACCTGCTCATCACACCAATTATTCATTCATTATTATTTACTTTGATAATGGGGCTGGATCATATGATCATTTTACATTTCAGTACATATGCATTCATGCTACATATTTTAATGTAGAATGTTTTCTGGTAATTTAATAAATCAATAGTCTATATAAAATAACCACGTGTAGCTTATTATCATATACTCTATATTCCAAGATTGTCATAACACCCAGTGCTAGTGCTTGTTATTATTTAGAACATTTAATTGTGTTTAATGACATCAGAGTACATTTTTATTGACATTATAAGACTAAGATAACTTTAAAGTGGGGCGAGATCATGATGTTCTTCTTTGTGAGGTGCTTGTTAATATACACGTTGGATATAGTTTCTTTCCCCTGCATCCATACAGCAGTTTTTATTTTGTTTACTGTTAACAAATCTTATCACAATCACTGGTTTCTGATTTTAAAAAATTTTCGAGGTAGAGTACAACACACCTAGATGTCCTTAATATCAATAGATGTGCAAGAAAGCAATTACCTGTTGCTCCAGTGATTGTAGTTCTGGCACAGGTGGATCCAAATCACCTAAACGTTCTCAGCCACACTCGCATAAGATCGACGTTTGGTCTCAAGTCCGCTTTAAAATGAATAATTTATTCAGGAGTACTGTTCCAAGTCAGCTACCTTGTTGTCGCCATATTTCATCTTATATTTCTGTACCTCCTCCAGCAGCTCCAATATAACTTGTTGCTGTTTAGCAATCACTGCTTTCACTCCCGACATAAAGTTGAGAGATTTCTTTATCCCTTCAACTTCCTCATCTGTAACTGCGTTAGTTTTTATTGGAGGCATCTTGTTTGGAATCCTCACTGTTTTATGCCACTCCACAATATACACTTTCTTCTGTGGTTTCAGCTTTTTTTTTAGTGTGTTTTCTCTCAAAAATTGATTAAACAAATACACATTTACTGGTTTGCCACATTTTGGCAGCTTGCAGATGTGACTGGCTCACATGTGGAGGTTCTGACTGAAAACCATGGCTGTGTCCGAAATCACTCCCTATTCACTATATAGTGAGTAAGCTAGTGGTGTCCGAATTCTGAGTGAGCATCGCTATACCCTTATATAGTGCACTACATATCTCCCATGATGCAGTGTGAAATGTAGGGAGCAGCTGATGGTCACTAGACGGACATTATTGACCATCATGCAATGCGGTTTGAGAGAGAGACGGCGGACGAGCGCGAACGGGACTGTGACAGACAATTGTATTTTAAAATAGATATTTTTTTGTATTGTTTTGTGGACTTGTAATTTGTTTAAAGTCCGTTATGAATAAATTCTGTCAAAGGGAAAACTTCCGAATCGTATAAAGTTGAGTCCACTATATAGTCCACTAACTGCTGCTCACTATATAGTGGATAGGGAGTAGGGAATGAGGGAATGAGTGAATGATTTCGGACACAACCACTGTTTAACCTCCAAGTGTAAATGCAGCATGGGGGACATAAAGGCTAAGAAGTGAATGTGAAAAAGTCACTATAGCTACAGTCCCAAAATGTGTCCTTCATGCAGCTGTCTTAACTCATGACTGTAGCCTCACACACTGGGTTGTCGTGAAGATTCATAAGGTCTTTGTGACTATTCAATAAAATTATCTTAAAAGATAATCAACAATGGATATTTGTGAGGAGTTTTTGAAATAAAAATGTTAAATTTGTGTCGGCAGTAGGAACCAATGGGTATACATACATAAGAAAAACATAAAATACCACCAGACTGAAACAGTGACCTGGAACATGTGTGAATAATAACGTGATTTATTTTCTCTTTGAGCAGGATCCAACCAAGGGTTGGAATAGTGTAAATGGACACACTGAGGTATATCTGCAATACAAGGACAACAAAACCCAGGTGTGTGTCACTGTGTGTATGTGTATGTGTTTACTGTACATGCAATGCTCCTGTCTTCATCAGGATTGTAACAGGACTTCTTCAAACCAATGAGAAGCGCACAAGAAAAAACACAAAATGCTTCATGTGAAATAAGTAAATCCATATAATTTTTAAAAAGTACACTGCAACCTGCCACTAGGGGGCGATGTAAATGGTTTGACTTCACTTTTGGGGAGCTGTCATGATGTCCTTCTTTATATACAGTCTATGAATTAACCGATGATATTTAACAGTACATCCCAGGAGGGATTTTCCTGCCAAACATTGCAGTACATTGCATTTTAACATGTTTAACATGTAATCCATTCAGGCATGCTACTATTACGAGGATAGTGCTCTAAAAAGGAAGGTCAGTCCCTTCAGAGCTTGCAGGTGGTTCATGGTCGCTTCAGCAGCAGCAGTCAGTCTGTCACAGTTTGTGGAATGCTGGATGAACGCTGAAAAATGATTCTTGAGCTGAAGTCAAATGTCCGTCCTCTGGACTTGTGGACTAAGCCTTTGTGGCACATCAGTAATTACATATTGTGGACTCTGTAGGCTGCAGGAAGAGCACTTGTGTTCCCTTGCAGACTTTTGAATTCAAACAGCCCTGGTGGAAACATGCCATTCAAGTCCACAGTTCTCGGCACATTTGGATTCAGCTTCAGGTTTTTTTTTGAGCATTTGGAATGATAGTTGTGGTTTGGTTTACCACATACAGTTGGTCTTTAATCTTTCCGTCACTTAATGCATTGGTCTATGTGGAAAGCTCTGCCCATCTATCACACCAAATGACTAAAAGTCTGAGATAAATGCTTGCATTGATAGTATTTGGCTCAAGTGTGTTGGTGTGTTACAGACTAGCAGGGAGGTGTTGTTAATTGGTTACTGAACTGGATAAAATCTCCTTTGATTACTCTTAAAATTGCAGTTTCTCTTTCTTTAATATCACACAATGTATCAAGAGTTCAACATTCAAATGATCGAAGTTACTGCATGAACATTTCTGGGTCAAAAATCACTTATAAAACACACCAAAATGTGCTGTTAATGATTGGCGGGTGAACTGGGTTCCAGCGGTCCCACCTGCAGCCCCTGATCACCTCTCATCATCTGTCCTCTCTTTCAGAGTTACGATACCGAGCTGCTGTTGCCCAGGGACAGCGTGTGTGTCCCCACACAGCCGGTTGTTGTGGTGAAGAGGGAATCGGAGCCGTCTGCCATCAGCTTTATGGGAGCATTACGAATACCAGTCAGTTATATGTGCACAAAGTGATCGTCTCAAACACCTGCTTTCACACTCAACAACTGTTTTTTTGGCCATTGGGAATTTTTTGAACAAGGGAACACAAAACACAAACTATCTACATATATAGAAACAGTTGCTTATTTACCCCACAGCAGTTACACACCAAATGTTTTAGTTGTGTTTCTAGCTAGAATGTAATAGTGCAATACCTCTATCTGTTAGCTCTGTTATTAGTTTTTACTAGCTCTTGAGTGACATATCTTGCTCTTAGTTGCTAAATGCTTCACTACTTGTAATCATCTGCTGTTAAATGCTGAACAGGCATCATACAGTGACTTTTATATCCATACTGGTCAATGCTTTGGCTGTTTTTCAATATCAGATAGTCTCTAAAATGCCTCGTGGTAACGTTTTCTGACAGATTTGTTTCAAGAAGTCATTATTGTAGGAAGGTTCTACTGCAACAATGCAGGTAAACCAGACACACTGATTAATGTGTGTTTCTTTTCTATGTAGGGAGTGATCGAGTTCTCTCTGTGTCTGCTGTTTGCCAAGCTGGTCAGCTACACCTTCCTTTTCTGGCTGCCGCTCTACATCACCAAAGCAGGTGAGGACCGAACACACCCACGACCATTAGTATTCTGCATTTTTGTCTGTTTCTCCACAGAATTCTCTTTACTGAACCTAAACCAAATAATGGCAACATATGATTGTTCCATTTAATGTCTCGTTGTCAACATGATATATTATACTTTTATGTTATATATCTAATTTTTCCTAACTCTTAAGTGACATAGCATGATTGTTTTGTTGAACCATTATTTAATGGTCATTATTTAACAGATGATGCCATACTTTTTTACTCAAAGTGCAAATATTTCTGATGTTACATGCATTGTGTTATACAAATTGCCCTAAAATTCCCAGTCAAGTTCCACCACACCACAGGGAATCTTGCAATCTCGCAATTTGATAAAAAAAAAACAATGTCTTGAGTAAATAAAATAAAGGGGGCACTATATGCTCTGTTTACTGAGCTGCTAATGAAACCTATCAATCAACCTAACCGGTCCTTATGCCAGTAGTGCCAATTCTAAAAGTGTTTTTAAATGTGCAGTTTGTAAGATTTGGATGTTTTTTTTACTTTATGACATTGAAAAAATCAACTAACAGTAGTAGTGTCCAGTCTGTCCTGATGAAGAAGTGGATGCGACTCCACTAAACTAAAATCAAGACCCACACAAGAACTGAGATTCTGCATTTAAGAGAGTGTTGCAATGGTAAAGTCCCCTGCAGTACTTGGGTCCTTACTAGCAGAAATTACTCACTAAGCAAAGTCCACAGAGACAAACGGCAAACAGAGAGGAGTCCCAGGCCATGATGTGAGAGGAGTCAACAGCGTGGCAGGGATAAGAGCAGCTTGTATATACCTGCTGAACAACGCCTGCTTTCTACCAACAAGCTGTATGACATGAGACTCTGGATTGGAACCACTGCACAGATAGTTGCATTATAGTAATATCGGACTTTGTGTCGCTTCCTGTGATTCCTCTCTGCTGCTCTCTGTGTCTCCACTGACTGAGAGCACATCCACACGTAGCTAAACGATCTTTTTCCTCTCCGTTTTCCCTGGCTTCGTTTCAAGAATATTTGCGTCCACATGGATCCATCTCAACATGCTACTTCTTATGCCAGGCCTATCGGTGGCGCTGTTTCAATTTCAGAAATCGTTCGTTTTAGGGCTATGCGTTTACGGGATTCGTGTGTACGGTCGGCACAAACGATGCAAAACATATGCGTTTAGGGCAAAGAGCGTCTCCGTGTGGACGGCCTCTGAGTTTTCCCTCCAGGGATAGAGCTGGACTCTCCAGGGTCATGTTTGTGAAACACACAATCTCAGGTGTAAGATTTTGGAAAAGACACAAAAAGTCATTGATGTTGTTTGAGTATTTTAAAGAAATAGAAAATTTGCTCACATGCTGCATGTAAGCTGAATATTAATTTGGACCTCTTCTCTGTCCTGACTTCACTATGAAGGGAACAACAGTTTTAATCTCTCTCTCTCTCTCTCTCTCTCTCTCTGTCTCTGTCTCTGTCTCTGTCTCTGTCTCTGTCTCTGTCTCTGTCTCTCTCTGTGTCTGTGTCTGTGTCTGTGTCTGCGCTTGTCAGCACACCTAGATGCCAAGAAGGCTGGAGATCTCTCCACCCTGTTTGATGTGGGAGGAATAGTGGGTAAGTTTTTTTTTTTTCACATTTTCTATCTTTTCTTAAAAGACGAAACAGACAAAGAAAGAGGAGGAGCTACATGCATGTCATGTTCCTTCCCATTTCCCACATTTCCTTGTGTCAGTACTGTCTTAGTTTTTGTGCATTATGGTTAGTATGAAAGATATACTATATTTTCCTGATTTATTGTCTCTCTCTCTCCGTGTCTGTGTCTGTGTGGCACATGCATTTACAGGTGGGATCTTGGCAGGAGTGATCTCTGATAAACTGGGGAAGAGAGCCAGCACCTGTGCAGTCATGTTGCTGCTGGCTGCTCCCACAGTAAGTTTGCTCTGTGCTGCTGTCCAGAACCCAAAGTCCAAAACATGATCTCAGTGAATTCTAACAGTGTAAGATTAGGCGGACTCCTGAAAGGAAGTATAGTCTGTGGCGAGTAGTATGGTTGACACCAGTTAGGCATACTAGAGACTGATAAATACAACTTTCAGCCAATGCCTGCAGAAATGCTTTATAGCTGTCAGGTACGTTAACTTGCTTCCATCCAGCTGTGGAGGCCAAATGTGTGTGTTTATAAGAGGTGATGACATAGATTATACGGCATATAAAAGTCAAGACGTATTAAATTTTTAGTAGTTAATGTTTTTATTAGGTGAAATTGTTTAAAATGTGAGTGTTTTGACTATGATGCATTGTCTTTGTCTGCAGCTGTATGGCTTCTCCATGATCAGTGAGTTTGGTTTGGGGCCAACTATCGGTAAGTTCCAACTCTCACTCCTCAGCCTGATTAGAGCCACTGGCTGCTGAATCAATTGGAGCCTTCACTCGTTAGTTGATTGCACAAAAAATATTCTGTGGTAGTTTTGAGAAGCCATGAAATGTCATTAAAGTTGGCAAACATTCTCTGGTGTTTGCATGTTTGTCCAGAATATAATTAGAATACAATGAAAAGAATTAGAATTAAAGAAAAGTTTCATATGCATTTGTTATTCATTGTAAAAAATATAACAAGATAACATGACAGATATTTGTGATGATATAAAAAGGATTTTTAAGTTAAAACAAGAAACTGAGCAAATGTATTTTTGTCATGGTGGCATATTACTCTGTACTGAACATGTGGTGGATTTCTCAAAGCCTGGCTGTACAATTGAATGGAAAAATATCCAGCAGGGATTTTGAACAGAAGCTCTTATGTTCAGAGAGGATTCAAGACATAATTTACCCGATAATTTCTCTATTGTAACCCTAAAAAAAGTTCTGTCAGTGATACATGTTCCTAAATGATTCAACCATATATACATATTACTTCAGATATTATATACTACAAGAATCAAGAACCAAAACAGGCTACTGGGGGGGACAATACTTTTTTTTAGGCTGCCCAGTACTGAGTGAGAGCACTGCAGCTGCAAAACTGCACATCGTTACGTTCTGTGGGTGCTGTGACCTGCTGCAGCTACAAGAAAAAGATGAAATAACCAGATCATGATATGATGGATGGCACATATACATATACATATTTATATGCATCATATATGGGGATCATTGGAGGAAAGTGGACATGGAGGGCTGCCAACTCCATATCTTACTCAGTCTGTGTTTCTCAGGCATGCTGTTGGTGTGTGGAGGCCTCGTCAATGGACCGTACTCCCTCATCACAACTGCAGTGTCTGCTGATTTGGTAAGCATTTGTTTCTCTAATTCTTGTCTGCAAAAATCAAATATGGTTCTTTACCTAACATGTAAGTCCCTGTGCTCTCAATTCCTCTGTCTTTTGGCCTTTAACCCCTAGGGGACCCATAAGAGCCTGAAAGGCAACGCCAGAGCATTGTCCACCGTCACTGCCATCATTGATGGCACAGGATCTGTAGGTCAGTATCACAGATATTTAGGTGTCTATAAAGAGCCCAGACAGCACAATAAAAAAATAAAAATTCCAAAATGTTCTATAATACAGACGTACCAAAGGACTTCAGCCTGTCCCAGATCTCTACAGATTTGTCATTAGTGTTGAGATCATCCACACACAAACACATCCTCCCTGTGTTTATGCTGTCAGGTGCAGCACTGGGCCCCCTGCTGGCCGGGCTGTTGTCTGCAGGTGGCTGGGATCAGGTTTTCTACATGCTGATGACGGCTGACTTCCTTGCTCTGTTGGTGAGTGCTTTAAAAACTGTTGTCCCTAAAACTACACTAAACAATTCTCTTGTAGTGTTATGACTAGAGCCCAACTTTTGGGGGATTTTTGAGAGTGATAGTTACCAGTGGTCAATGTTAGCACCCATGTTCAGTCAGTAAAGTGGCGTTGTGGTCTTCTGCTGCTGTAGTCCATCTGCTTCAAGGTTGGACGTGTGCGTTCAGAGATGATCTTCTGCATACTTTGCTTGTAACGACTAGTTATTATAGTTACTGTTGCCTTTCTATTATCTCCAACCAGTCCATCCATTCTCCTCTGACCTCTGACATCAGCAAGGCATTTTGGCTCACTGGATATTTTCTCTTTTCAGTCTGTCTGGCACCAACAAACATGCCATGTTCACGCTTTGATCTTCAGCATCTCGTCTTTACCATGTTCTAAATGCCTACATGCATTGAGTTGTCGCCATGTGATTGGCTGATTAGATATTTGCGTTAACGAGCAGTTCAACATTGGCTATAACTCACTCTCAAAACAACTAAATGAACTAATATTTGACTTTGTGTGTGTGTGTGTGTGTGTGTGTGTGTGTGCGCGTGTGTGTCCAGCTTTTGCTGCGGCTTGTGACAAAGGAGCTGACCTCGTCTAAATCCCGTCCCATCTCCGCTGTAGAGTAAGTCCTGCTTTTCTCCTGTTCATCACTTTAGTCAGTGTCCTGTTTCTATTGGATGCTCATTCTTTCCTTCCGTTCCATTTACAACCTGTTTCTTACAGATGCACATTGTGAATAATTTTGGATTTATATTCCAATGTCGGGCTGAGTTGTTTAACTAGTTTTCCCTGGTTATATTAAAAAGAACACACACACATATACAGTTTACTGAAAAACAGTTGGTGCCAGTTAAGTGTTTATTTTTTAAGAATACGTTACAGTTTTCATTAAATTGTTGTTGTTGTTATTATTATTTATATAGTACTCGTAGTAGTACAGTAGCATCACTAAGGGGGGAAATTTGTATTTAATGAAAATTATGTTTTTTTTAAAAAAAAAGTCTTTCCAGATACATTTTCACTACTTTAAAAGCAAATTGCCTGTATAGGTTTCCTAGGAACCACATGGATTTAGCCATGCTTTAAGAAAAAAGAGAGAGATATATATACAATTAAAAGCAAATTGTGTAAAGTAACTTTTCTTCTTTGGTAAATACAACCAAAAGATTTAATACTGTTGTAAAAACAGAGTCTGGAAAAGGTCAGGGTGAGTAGGGTAGAATTTCTTTATGGAAGAACATATCTTACATACACACACACAAACCTACACACATACACACACACCGTATCTTCTAGAGAAGACTCAGTAACGACTGGTAATCAAGGCAGATTCCAATACTGTTTTGACAGAAGCACATATTTTTTTATGCATGTGAATAGATGTAAACATTCCCTACAGGAAACATGAAAAGGCCTTTTTAGACCAAACATTTATATTTCTGAATCCAAAAAAAAAAAGACTCTTCCTGTGTTCACTGTTATTTTATCACTGTTGATTGCAGATGTTCTTTTATACACAAAATGTCCTAATAATTTATAGTTTGATACACGTACTTCAATATGGTGTTAATAGTCATCTTTACTTCACAGGTTGAAGGAGCACTGACCTCTTTTATTGCACTGCCTCTGCTAAAGGAGCGTACACACACGCATTGATACCACTTGCCTGAATTAACTGGACTGTCCTGGACACAAGACAATTTCCACAAATTCACACGTGTGTGCACACACACACACACAGCCAGCACAGTAGCTCCTTGTATCTCAGACTGTAGTTGTGTCACTGAGGAAGAGCTGAAGCCGTAGTTCTGGCTCGTGAACCCAAAATTACCGCGGCAGATTTCATCCTGGAGGGTTCATCTACACAGACTGTATTTGCACACAGAAATGCAATCACACTCAAGTTCTTTTTCTCTTTCTCACCTCTATTTCCTACGGTAGCCGATATGAGCACGAACACAGTACCTGCTCAGTCAAAGGATTATCCAAGATCTACAACTAGCCTTACTTTGACATTTATTTAAGAACTAGAAATTATTTATTTTGGATAGAAATCTTTGAAACAGCCATTTCCACGACTGTGTCCTTATGGATCCTACTGTAGCTGTCCTACTCTTCTAAAGGGGCTTTCACACCGCTAAACGATTGTCAACTCAAGTCATTTAAACAGCTAGTATTAACCCTCGTATGGCCTGTAAAGGTACCCTGTGGAGTTTCTTACCTTTAGTAACACTAAGGGAGCAGTTTTTATGTCGGGAATTACGTTCTTGGAAGTTCTTTTGTTCTAGATGATCCTGTATTTTGCCGTGTTAAAAAGATAGAGATTAAAGCTCCCACTGAAAAATGCTGTCAGTGGACAGATGAGATTGTCAGAGTCAGAGGGGACCAGCTAAATTCTGTGTAATGGAGCACAAACCGAGACCACTACAACTTTTGTCTACTGTGTGGAAGTTGCCGTTTCTGTGTCACCTTTGCCTTACTGAACCAAAGAAAATGTGGTAATCATGTTGTAATTTAAATAGGAGACTGCTTACTTTCATCTTTTATGTTATTCCTGTTGATTTTGTGGTGGTTTCTGAGATTTTTTTTAATGAAATGAAGGCACCAAAGTTTTATTTTTATATAAACTTGCAGATAATGACATTTGTTTTTTTGTGGGTATTTGATCATTTAATATATTATAAATGCAATGTAAGTTCCTTCATATGGTTATATTTTTAGTGCAATGGTGATGCATTAGGTTAGTGTTAAAATAGCTGGCCATAGTAACTGCATCATATCTCCCAATATCTGGTCTCATTAGCATAAAAAAAAAATGATGATTTGAAAATCCGAAATCAAGACATAAAAAGCAAATGTTTAGGTATTTGTTTTTCCAGATTAGTTTGATATTCATAATTGTTATGGTGATATATTGAAAAAATCCACAAAATAATCCAATATTTTTTTACCTTAGCATTAAACTAAGACTGTGGCATTGAGACATCCTTATGCCTTCCTTAGAATCAGACCACATGTTGTCCATATTTTTGTGTCAGTGGTAGGCCTAGTACTTGAAACATTGTGTGCCTTGTTTGTTGTTTGTCTTATTGCTGGGCAGTTGATTTTGTAAAGAAAAATGTATCCCATTGTTTCCTTGCTTCTTTGGTAATGAACTCGGTATGGGTATGGTTTACTGCCAAAGCATTCATGGAGAAAAACAAAATAAACCAATTGTTTTATTCAATTAACTGTTCCGGGGTCGTGTTTTTGATGGCTCTTTTTTGCAGCACAGTACTACAGGTCAGCTAAATGGGTCTCATTCATGGCATGGAGTGGCCTCAAGTCTCAGCTGGAGGTGGCAGGTGTCATCTGAAATGGTAAACTCCTGACAGTAGAAACCCACTCAGTGACACAGGCAGACACATACAAGGACTGGGTATAGGGTTGATTTGAGCAAGGACTTCACTAAATGCCACTAAATCCAACATTCACCCTCAGCTTTCATTTTTCAAATGTTTGATGTGGAAGGATGTGAAACTGCACAGTTGGTTGAAGGAACAATTCAAGATTTAGAAAATACACTTTTTTGATTTCTTGCCATGGGTTAGATAAGAAGTTTGAGGATTAGTCAGTTGAGTTTGTTTATTAAAAGACAGATTCAGATTTTCTTCTTTTTGTCTTCAATAAATACTTACATTATTATGTTCTTTGAAGGATGTATGGGCCATTGCAATGTTTTGGGTGTTGGTGTCTGTCTGTCTGTCTGTCTGTCTGCTGCATATACATCCTCTGACCAACAGAGGGTGCTGTGGGGTGAAGTCTGCCATCTCTGATTGCCTTGTTCTGTTTGTCCATGTACTGCTCCTGAAGTGATCATTAAATGATTAGTGAAAAAAGGGACATAACCCACAGTCTTCAATCTTTGCAAAAAATGTATGCTAGTTAGAGTTGTTCAGGCTGTGGATCCAGTAAGTAGCTCAAAGAAAGTGTTCCACACTTTCATACATTATTCCTCATTACCAACACCTTAGAATTATTACCAGTCCCCATTTTGCATTACAAACCCACATATTACTTAATATTCTTAGGAAGGAGACAGTTGGCAAATTTTCAACCCTGGGTGTAAATAATATTTTGTATATTTAGTTGATGTTAAAATTATCTGTTTAACTAACTGATTTTTGTGCATTAAAGGAAGTTTTCACAGATTTATCTCTCTTTCCAGTCACACTTTCCCCAAAATATGATTCTCTTCTCTCACAGATGTCAGAATGCAGATTCCAAATAATATAACAGTATACTTTTTTTTTTTCTCTTGCAAGAAAAAAGGGTGAGTGGACTGTTAAGTGGTGGTGGTAGGGCTCATTGGGTGCTCAGCACCCCTAAAGCTCTGAGTGCTAAAAACAGTACCATGAACTAACCGTTACTTTCGAGAAAAAAACATGGGTCAAACACCTTTCAGAAAGAAGAACATAAATCTCTTTTGGGAATTGAGATTGGAAGGCAACCCAGAATGTCGGGGCTGATTGAAACCTTTGAAACTTATCTCTGATTGGTGGAAATAGAGACGGTACAACTTAGCATTAGTTACAGCGCAAAGTAGCAAGCCTGTGTAACGTACCTGTATATCTGCGTACACGCGTGTGTATGATTACAGAGAGAGCGTGTGTAGGTGTGCGCGCGCAGTCCCAGGAGGTCAGAAGGGAATGAGGGAGGCGGGGAAGCGCGTCGACGGGCTTTCATGAGATGCAGCAGATATCGAGGTGACGGAGGAGTGACAGAGTTCGAGAAACAGAAGGAGAGTTTGTGTCGGTGTCTTTGACAGACGACAGACGGACTGGCAGACAGACAGGTGGGATGTTGTCACACCGCTGACCCCACTTTCACCATCCTCGGTTTGTTTAACGGCACTGGAAGTAGCACGGGAGCGGCGACACGGAGCCCGGAGCAGGAACCGTACAGCGACTAACCGACGCAGGGGGAGAGGAGAGAGGACCATGGGCTCCGCTTCGTCCTCCTACCGGGTTATTTACCTGGACGTGGACGGCAGGATTCAGAAGGTAGTAGAATACTTCTATTGTAGCTGTGCTATACGTCAACACTTTTAGTCAAGACAAAACAAAACAAGAACAAAATAGATTTCAGTCCCCGAATCATCTGGATAACAAACAAAGTAAAAGGTCTACGTCTTCGTAGAAAACCCCGCTTAATTAGTTCATAAACTCTAAAATTGCCATCATTATTATAAAGTTATTTGACGAGAAGAAGCTGGGGAAATATACTTGGTTGAAGGGTGAGGGGCGAGAGATGACTGTCAACAATACAAACATGAAAAGTGGAATAATGTTTTTTTTTTTTTTTTTAAAAGGACTCGATAAGCATATTCAATTAACAGTTACATTATGACAAAATAACAACTATTGTGGTAAATCCGCTTTATGAACATTAATGAGCATATGAATTTTTACAAAATTTGTTAATTTATTACATTCTCTTGGTTGAACACAGGTGCATGATAATGTCACTGCCAATTAACATGACTATAAAACAGTAATATTACAAGTGTGATAGCCTGGAGGATAAAAAGACTTTAAAATATAGCTATGTGGATAAAACTGAATCCACACTGTAATATTTCTAGATAAAACAAAAAGCTAAAGTAACATGGTGTCACTTAAAATGTAATTTTGAGTACCTCAGAGTATAGAAATGTTACGGTGATGTCTTTGGGGAATTAAACCAATGTCTTCACAGTTTTATAGAAATTAAACATGGTGAGTTGTCATTATTTCTGGACCACCTGGTTCAATTTACTGTATGAGTGAGTAACTGTGTCCCTGGTTCATAAAACCTGTACAAAATATTATTACATGTGCAGTGATTTGATGCCACAGAGATATTTAGAGGGTTGCTTCGTAAGGTTATCATCAAGTCTGCTTTTATTGGCATGTGTACAATACAGTATATGGAGTAAATTATATACAAATGCTGGTGTGGCCTTTGGTCTAAATGTCATGTCAGTTTATTGCAGGGGTTGTTATAATACTAAGCACTTGACTAAAAGTAGTGTGCATAAGTAGAGAGACCATAGTTTTGATGTGTATGAATCATCACTGTTCACTTCAACCAACGTGGCCTGAATTTGTCACTCAGACATGCATTATTCATCCAACAATATATATGAGAATCACAGAGTTGATAACTTTCTTTGTTGTTGGATGTTACTGGTTTTAAAATAAATGTAGCAATTATTCGGAGCAAACACACATTTCTGTAAGACAGCTAGAATGAAACCAAATGTATTTCCACTGGAGGTCTATCCACTGATTCATGCTTTCATTTATGCATCCATCTTCTTAACCTGTTTATCCTATCATGGGTCAAAAACCTTAATCCACCCACAATCACAAGATGCCACCCAGATTCATTGTGATCTGAACCATGCATGCCATTGTAAAATTAAAAACATCAATCACTGCTCTGATATGAGACATCATAAGGTGACACCACAGTGAGTAAAAGCGAAATACCCCAGTCAGCACAAAATTCCTATTTTGTAAAGTCAACAATGGCATTTAAGACACACTTAATGCACCATTGGGAAGTCATTGTCACTCAACAGTCAAGGGCAGTACAAATTTCCGATGATTTGTCCTGTTGTTAAAGACGAAACTAGCTGCTGAAGTCCATCTCGAGACTCAAGTGTCGAGGCAGAGAGCACAGCCACAGCTTTGTTTACACTGACAAACCAACTACCTCATAAAAGGCCCTACAATGAGCTTTATGCCTCACCGGCACATTTATTGCACCTGTGTCTTCTTTATGGAGTTCACACAGAATGTAGATGTGTGTGCTGCAGTGAACCATGTCTTTTCCCTCATGCAAACTTTTTCATGCAACAGGATGGGAGGCTTTGCTCATGTTTAAAGGGTTAATACAGCTTTTGTTTCAAACAACAGGTAGGGACATGTTGTTGTTGTGTCTTGAGAACTAGTGATGAAATGAAAAGGAACAGGAAAGAGATGCATTAAAACATAACGTTTCCTATGTACAATTTTATGGGTAACAGTGTTCAGTTTTATCAGATACAGATAAAGACAGAAAACTTCTCAGTTTTCATTCAGGGTGTCTTTTTTATATATATAGATCTTAATTTTCTGCTCTGTGTGTGAGCGTGTTCCCTGTGTGTTTTGATTTACCTCCAGCCAAATTCTTCTGTATTCATTGTGGATAATATTGAGCTGTTTGTTGGTAGAATCAGTGGTAACTCGGCTGGAAATGCTTAAACGAGGGCCTATGCAGTCTGTGTAACGAACGTGACCACTTAGATTTGGATTAGCTATCAATATGAGATGAGTTTCAGGTCAGGATGACAGACTAAATGTTATATGTATTCATTTGGCTATGAAAGGATGAAGGATTGATAAGGACATCAATACAGCGTGCCTGTTTTCCAGCTTCAATTGAATGGATATTCTTTATTTATGTTCAATTAAAAATCTTTTGCACTTTGAACCCCATCCTTTCATACATCATCATCCTATGTGCATTCAGCCGCAGCAGAAGGACCGATTAAGATGAAGTGGGGTTTGTTATTGAAATCTGTCACAGCATCTGAAAATGACAACATGAATTTGTTCAGTGGTGGTTAATACTGTGGCACAATAATGACAGTAGCATCTTAAGGTGTGTTTGAATAATCAAATAATACAGTTAGTGATTCATCACAGGCTCAAAGTGCTGTTGTATGAACAGAAAAAACAGACTTGCTATGTGTGTGTGTGTGTGGGGGGGGGGGTTGTCTGTCATACCTCACAGGACACTTGAACACACACATCAGCTTTGTTTCTCATTATGTTATTCCCTCTTTGGTTTCTTTTTTTAAAATGAAGAGGGTCAAATGAGCAATGCAGCTCTTTTTTTGAATGTTGTGTTTAATCATAAAAAATAAAAAAAATTGGCAGCCAATTAGCAAAATGAAATGTATATATATATATATGTATATATATATATATATAAAATAAAAAAATAATTTAATATATAAATTATAAAATGTTTGTTCCATTAATGAAAACAGTGAATGTGTGCTTCAGAGCAGAAATAAAAAAAACAGCTGTATATGTGTTTTTTTTTTCTGTCTGCTGACCTCCACCAGTCCCTGTCTCTTCCACCTGTGACAGGCTGCCACTGCAAACTGCTGAAGTGCTCTTTGACCTCTTTCCTCCTCCACAATCATCTTTTCGTTGGCCCTCCTGACAGCAATCACTAAACCAGCCCTCACCCTCTACCTCCCCTAACACTACCAGGCCTCTCCTTGTCATGTCTTGCTGTGACTTGGCCATTTGTTGGTCTACAATACCACAAATCTCATACAAATACTTCCTTTATCTATGTGGGTCATCCCTGTTTGTATCCTGCCGAGCGACACACGTTTGTCGTGACAGTGCTTGACCTTGTTTATGAAGCTGTAGGAGGAGAGGACACCAAAAAAACACTAAATATTTACTGCTGCTGTGCTGCAACATGCACTTTCTGTAATCAGAAAGAGGGCCTTGATGGGGGAAGCCTGCACATATAGCCTAAAGAGAGAGTCAGAGAAAGAAGAACTATGACGTCTCCACTCAAGGAATAATCTGCCTCAGCTTTATTTCACCAAATTTGGTTGTACTGACCCTTACCTGTGCTCGGAATTAAATCTACTAACAAACTAACATTTTGCCTGTTAGAATGCTAATGTTAGCAGACTAGCATGCAGTGTATAAAATACGTTAAAATAACTCATTTGAAGCTGGTTACTAAAAGTAATAAATCTAAGCTGATGTGACTAAAATATCGCTTTCTTATGATATGTGATATTTCTTTATGAAGGTTGCCATCACGTTCAGAACAGGGTCCTAAGTGGATTTCATATGCTCATTTTGTCAGATGCACATCAGTTGTAGGGTCATCGATTATAAATCATCAATCCTGATCATTTGTGATTGTGTTTTTGTTGTTCTCCCTCAGGTGGTCTTCAGTAGATTCTGCAGCCCGTGTGACATTAAGGAGCTGTTCTGTACAGCCATGGGTGTGCAAAGGTAAAACCCACACCTACACACACACATGCATACATTAGGTCTTACTTCTGTTATTTTGAGTGTTTTTACATTAGGTAGCATGATCTCATGTCTCTTATTTTATATCTCCTTTGCTTCGGAACAAGTTTTGGTGCACCATCTTTACGACTGTATCAAAACTGTTATTTATACTCTGAGGAGCCATGAGCAGGGATAGACATCGGTAACTTCATTAATAATTTCCAGTGTTCACACAGCCTTCTGGGACATTAAACAATGAATTCATAATCAGGATATATATTGACACCACAACTAAATAAATAATGTGAACATGCTCGGCCTGTAGAAACAGACCCTGTGCCTCTCAGCAGGACACAGTTCATAGTTTAAATACACAATGCAGGTGGTTAAATGTTACATTTAACATGAACAGCTAACAGGATCAGAGAGCACCTCATGAGCACTATTATTGCTATCAGTTTTATTAGTTTTCTAGTGATAGTGAAGCTCCCTTTAAATTACTGGTCCTGTTTCACTTGACAGCAATGGTTTGTTATTTAATCAACATTGCAGTTTACCTGTTTACACTGCTGCTATATAGTTAATAATGTTTATTGTAGTTTTTTGTTCTGTTTTTTTTTTTTCGCTATCAGGTGTGCATGACTCCTGTTTAGTTGTCATTCATTATGTTGTGTAATTTGTATGGGTAGCTCTTCATTTACAAGAAGCAAGGTGAAGTGCTATAGTTCCAATTTGAAAAAGAAACATTTGGAAAACACCATATGGTGGATGAAGTTGTACCTCTTATAACTTTATTAATGCATGATGAAATAAATGATAATCTCCCATTTTTGAGCTGCTTTGTAGAGACACCAACACTCTTCTGCTGCTACTGCTCTCCTACTCTTGTTACAAATGCACCACTAATAAGAATTTAAGCTGTATTAATATGTGTCCCATTCATTGGTTAGTGGCAGAATCTTTGTGAAAACTGTATAAGGGGGGTTAAAGAAGACATTTCTTTGTAAGAAGTAATTTTGAATTTTTTTAGTAATTTTGAATGAGGCCCATTATTACTTAGAATCCCTGGAAGAGGAATTCATCTTTTTTTGTGCCAAGACAACATCCTTATTTAGTGTTCTACTTAAGAACATGTGGATGGATGCTTTACTCTGATGGTAGTTTGGAAAAGGGCCTTTTATATATCACAAATGTCTATTCCCCCTTTGTCCCTTTAGCAAGCATATGGCAGGGAGATTACTGAAAAGAAACAAGGAAAAAAACTGTCTTATTCATGCAGCCTTAGAGGTCACATCCAGTAAAAATGATGACATGTGTGTTTTTGTGTTCATGCAGGAACACTAATCTGTCACTGCTTGATTCTTCCGGAGCCATGGTGTCTATCGACCCCACCATGCCGCACAACACAGAGAGGTATTGGAAAGCCTGCATCCCACAGATGTCTTTATTGATAAATTGATTGTTTGACAGAACACTTGTTCTGTCTGCCCTATGGTTTGATTGAAAGACACATTGGCTGTTTGACTGTAAATCATGGTGTACCCTGCTTTAGTTTTTTGTTTGTTTGTTGTTGTTGTTTTGTTGTTGTTGTTGTTGTTTTTTAAGCTGCCATGGAAATGATCTGTACATCTGCATTAGAGGTCACACACAACTGTAACTTTGCTTGCGGCTGTGGATCAGTTGGTAGAGCGGTCGCCCACTGATCGGAAGGTTGGTGGTTCGATCCATGACCACGGCAGCCTACATGTCAAAGTATCCTTGGGCAAGATACTGAACCCCAAGTTGCTCCCGATGCTGCGTTGATCGGTGTGTGAATGAATTCCTGATGGTGGCAGGTGGCACCGTGTAGGGTAGCCTCGGCCACCAGTGTGAAAGGGTGAATGAGCGCAGTCTGTAGTGTAAAAGCGCTTTGAGTGGTCGCAAAGACTAGAAAAGCGCTATATAAGTGCAGTCCATTTACCTGGAGCCTTTTAATATACATGTAATCTCAATAACATCTCATCAGGAGAAAAACTAGTCCAGATTTCTTTTTCTTTGTGTGTGTACCACTTGTAACTATCTTTGGTAAAGTATCATTCACATTTTCTGTGACATTCTGAGTCTTTAGTCTTAATGGTGAGTGCAGAAGTATGTTTTTGAACCGATGTATAAATTGACCGCAGTCCTAATTTATTAAAATTATGAGAAAAATCCTTTTTATGATTGAGTAATGGAAATCATTCGGTAATATAAAAGTTATGATAAATAGCACACACTGACATATTATTTACATAACAACGTTATATGTCCTTATGATGTAAATATCCCAACTTGCTTTAGCAGTGATGGAACTATCTTTACGAGTGACACCAATAAACAGCACATGACATGATCAGGACTACCAGGGAAGAACAGCAAGTGACTTTTAGATATGATTTCCATTGATGTTTAGATTACAGTTCTATGACCTCATTTGAAAACAGGAAATGGCATTGTCCATTCAAAGCTTTAACCTTTAAAGCAGTATCCATTGTCCAAACATATCAAAAGCTGACACATCCAGTTTCATTTTTGAAATGGGATTTTTCAAAGTTGCTGTTTTGTAATTTGCAATAACAATCAGAGAGGCTATAGCAGTCCAACTTCATCAAAATGTTATCCTTCGACCAGAACAAAAAGGTAGACTGACTGCTCAGAACATGCAACCTGAAATCTGTCAGTGATTGTAATGTTAATAGAACAGTCCTTAAATGCAAAGGATGATGATTGGCCTGTTCTCATGAGACAAGCAATTTGATTTGCTTCATTCCTTAAGGTTATAAACACATGCATTCACACACTTGAGCACAGG
The DNA here is from genome assembly GCA_903364295.1 of Serranus cabrilla. Lineage (NCBI taxonomy): Eukaryota > Metazoa > Chordata > Actinopteri > Perciformes > Serranidae > Serranus > Serranus cabrilla. Next base: position 1,049,769 of record CAFUXE010000195.1, read on the forward strand.
CACACACTGATAAGGGAGTACACTTTAATCGGTGTGTGTTTGTGTGTGTGTTTGCTTTTCTTATGGTCTTGTAAACAGGGTTTGTGCACTTGTGAGCATATGTTTCTGAAAGAGTACAGTGTGTCAGCTTGGAGGGAGGATGGGGAATTTATTTCAGCTTCACACCAGTTTTGCTCACAAAACTAACCAATGCATGTGTCATATGTCCTTTTCTGTTCAAGGTCACCATACCGGGTGGTGCCTATGACTGGAGGACAGCTTGCTGGTGAGTTCAAGGGACTACACACACACACGCACTCCGAATTGTTCGGTTTGACTGTCTCGGTTCAACTTGCGTGTGTTGCGTTCAGTTCATGCGCTGCTCCTTTTTTCTCATAGGTGACGCGTGTACACTCCAGACCTGAAGGTGGTGGTACTGTGCCTAAAGCAAACCACCAGTAGTAAACAACAAGAAGAAGCAAAGTAGTGTAGCCGGGTGTAGCAGATAAGAATAGAGTATTGGGTCAGCTGTTGTAGAGAGTTGTGTGGGTATGGCGAGTGGGAAAGACTCAGAGTTAGAAGACATGCAAGCCGCACTTTATAGGTCTGCTGTATGGGACCACTTTGCATTTAGAGTGACAAAAGTGTGACAGTGTGCAAGCATTGTGCAACACATGTTGTTTACACAAACAACAGGACCAACATGTCAGCTCACCTGCGGAGACATCATCCCAGTGAGACAATAATTAATTATTATTATTGTAATGGAGTTTTCCATTAAGTACTAATAATCAGGGAATTGATACATGTCAACATTATTTCTGAGTTAATTTCAAACAAAGGGACCTAAGTCTAGTGTTGATAGAGCCTATGCGTCTTTGATAAAAATAACTTTGTTTGCCAAATAAATGAAGCACATGTTGGAACTAGTAATGTCTCCTCTCATGCAGTGCCAGAATCTCACCACAATGATCTCACAATGATGTATCAAATGGCAGACTGCTTCATTCTTTCATTTTAACCGGACTATACAAAACATAATTGATTTTCCTAACAATCAACATATACCGAACTGAAAATCGTGACCACAAAACCGTGAACTGAACCGAACCGAACTGTGGATTTTGTGTACCATTTTACCCCTAACAAGCACACACACACAT
>CAFUXE010000195.1:1051370-1075987 GCA_903364295.1 Serranus cabrilla
GCTTTGACTTGCGCCATTTCCGCTCGGCTCTTCGACATTCCCTTTTCTGTGCCAAGACCGAGTCTTCTTTCATCCATGGTGCTTTCTGCCTACTCTTAACCATTCTAACCTTGACAGGAGCAATGGTATCCAGGGTGAAAGGGTGAGGGTGAAATTTCATGGCAAAAGGCATCAAAATAACACTATTCTGCCACTTTTCATAGAAAGCATTAGTCTTGAATTTCTGAATGGTTTGAGTTTGAACTTGAGTCCAGGTTTGAGGAGTGTCTTGGGGAAATCTATGAATTTTGTCATCAGCCAGGAGCCACAATTCACTGATGTTACACTCCATTGTTCCTGGAACATCTCAGGGACATGGAGGAGCAGTGATATGGACATCTCCCTTCCGCCCCCTGCAGCCTGCTTAAGATCCCTCTCTTCCCCACGCCTTGTCCTTGCTTCAGAGCCACAGCCAGAAGCTAACTTGCTAAACCTCCTCCACAAGTCCTTTAAGAGCTTGCTTCCTTTTGGGACCCATGACTCAGTAGCCCCTGTGTATATGCCTAATAAAGCCCCTACACCCAACCTCTACTGGGAAGGTGAAAGCTCTCCACCCATCTTGAGAGCATGTTGATGCCAGTTCTTCATACTTCTCCTTTTCTCTCATATGCATAACATGGTCCTGTTAGTCATGTCCTTCCAAGTGGTCCATCTACCTTGGTGTTGTTGATAACACACTAGAACATTAACTTGTGACACACACGACATCAAGTTGACAACACACTAAAACAACTTGGTGACACACACATCAAGTTAACAACACACTGAAACATTATTTTGTGACACACACAACATCAAGTTGACAACACACTAAAACATTGGCTTTGTGACACACACAGCGTCAAGTTGACAACACACTAAAACAGTAACTGCACTGCAAGAAACTCATATCACAACGGAAACTGCTTCCAGGGGACAAAGTGAAAAGTGATGCGTACGTTGAGGACATGTATAGAAGTTTCTGAAGTTCAGTGATATGATTGCATATTGCATATCTGCTGTTAATCTATCATTGCCAGTTGCCTATTAAAAGCCTGTCAATTCAACTGTTGGGCTTCATAGGTAAAGTTATCTAACTAATGCTAGTATCCTTCAGTTAGAAATTAGTTCAGTTAAGGACCACCAGGCTACCCACTAGGGATACTAATTTGGACTTTTTATCCTGACCAATAGCCAACCCTTGTTCTTCCCCTTTTTTGCACCTGCATTACGTGCCAGACCTGAGACCATGAAAGATTGTCTCGAGCACAATCAGAAGCAAGCTTCTATGTTATTCTACAAGCAAGAGCATACATCTCACTTCACCTCAAGTGCGGTTGCCATCTCACTGTATCTCCCCAATTCAATGAATTATTCAGCCGAAATTGGGAAATCCATGTCCAAAGTTTTTGCCACCATTGCCAAAAGACCCAGTAGTAAGCCAAATACGTATAGGTTGCCTTTGTGCCTGAGACAGGGTACTAAGTTTTATTTTATTGTAATAATCCCGCTCAGAGAACTCAATCAACATATCTATCTGGAGAGAATGCTCAAGGAAAAAGTTATTAAATTTTTATTTAGAACAGTAAAACCTTTAATGGCCTATCTCAGACAGTCTGTCATGTCTGCCAATCCATCAACAAGGCTCTTTTGGATGATGATTATCATGTATTCTCCAAAGACAAGCTGTGAAGGGGTAGTTCCTGTTAAAGGGACGAGGCATATAATGCTTCAGCTCAGAATCAGCAGAAACAACAGCAAAATAAAAATAAAAACAAAAAACAATATAAATAATAAATGAATAAGTAAAATAAAACAAGGTTATAACAGCTACTAATTAACCCAATTTTCCACTTCTGATGGAGCACCAAACACAGTATTAAAAGGCCCTCCACCTTTCTTTGTGTTGTTCAACCCCAACACCGGTAATGATTCGAATGACTCTTAAAGGCTAACCCATAAGTGAATCCTAAATCCTGCTTACTTATGGTGCATGCATATTTGTGCACAAGAGCCAAATTAACTTACTTGAGCCGAAGCTCCAGACTCTCATTCAGCACGACTCATATTTATCATGACTCCCATTCCCACTCCCAATGACATGAATCCCATTATTTGAAAGAACTGGTCTTCTCATCAATAAGTATCAGTACACAATCCAGGGCAAATAACATCAATGCCCTGTGCCACCCACCTCCAGCAATCAAATCAGCCAGCCTTAGCAGGAAAGCCTGCTCCCTGCCTTCTACTCTGAGTACTTCCAGTGTCTTCAGTAGCTTTCTTTAACAAGGTCTCCTGGCATTGGGATGCCAGCATCCCCCCTGCAGCCTACTTCCATCATTTGGTTCTCCTGGCACTATGATGCCATGTTTCGTTATGCAAAGTGTAGTTGCTCAGATAGTACGCTCCTTAACATGTATATCGACCAATTGTTATGTCTGTCCAATCACTCACATCCCAGAGCTGAATGTATGCTAAAAGTACTGTAGCTTGACTTTTCTCCCTGCACTGAACCAATGTCAATTTTTACATATTAGTCACAGACATTAAAACCAGTTGTGACCAGAGCGACATTACTACCTCATGTTTAATTTTCATCATAGCCCTTGTTTTACATAATTCCATCCCAACATGTAATTAAAACTACAGTACAACATGACCTTGTCTCCATGACCTGTTTCGTTACCTAATCCAACACCAAGATAGCTTCCAAAACATACAGTACACATAACACAACACTGTCTCATCGTTGGTCTTGTCCATTACCTATTTTGTTACCAAAAACCTATTCTGAGATGGCTAAACATACAGAACTGCATAACGGTCTGATCGTTTGGTCCCAACTCCACAAACGTACTTAAATCTAACTAAAGAGGGCTATATATACCATCAAAGCTTACCTTAGCAGCAGTTGTTTTTTTCTATTTTGTGTCAGATACTTTGTGTCAGCTTCTGCTCTGGCAACAACAATGCTCACGTCTCTCGAAATTGGAGGCCATGTTCCTGCTTGCAATTGTTCTACTCACATGCCTCCCAGGACTTAATCTTTCCTTAAGTAAGTGACAGGTTTTTTTGTTGTCCATCGTGCTTTGGAGCTATGGCGCACTCTCAAAGCTTACCCACATGCAGGCGGTGAGAGTGACAAGCGACTTCCCACTCTCCATTTCACTCAGGTTTCTTCAGTAAATTGTTTAAATGCATTGTTTTGATTGTGTGGTCCTTTATATAGAAGAGTTTCAGGAGCAGGACCACAACTCCATTGTGCCACTTCCGGCCTTTACACCCAGCTAACCCTCTGATCCTTCCACTCACCCTTTCTTTCTCCTTCTGTCTCCTCCTCTCTGTCTTCTATGGAGGCTCATAAGGGGGGTCTGCCATGACCAGAGGCTACGGGTGACTCTATACCAAAGCTTACCCACACGCAGACAGCAAGCAAAAATGACAGGCGACTTCCCATTCTCACGCTTCAATCATGGTTCTTCATTAATTGATGTGCTCTTAAGTAGTGATTCCTAGCTAGTGATTACTGGTTAATAAGCAGGCAATTAAATCCCAGCTTGGAACATCTCGGGATCACAATGTTAGCCAAGGAAATTTCCAACACCATGGACCGATAAGAGACTTAAATAACTTCATAAGCCAATAACCATTGTTAAATAAGTGCCTCCTTGCTGTGTGCAGCACTTATTACTTTCACCTGGAAACAGTTTCCATTTTCTTGTAAAGGGAGCAAAGTAACAGAGACATAAACATTTGTCAGCTCATCAGGAGCATTGTGTGTTATGTGTGTCGCAAGTTAATGTTTTAGTGTGTTGTCAGCTTGTTGTGTTGTTAAGTTAGTTAATGTTTACTTAATCCTGCGCATGTGTTGTTAAGTTGGTGAACGCTGGTAGACTATAATGAAATTTTGGAATTTGTAGGATATTGCAAAAGACATTCCTGTAATCTTACATTGCAACGTTTATTGTTGTAGCCATGTGTTAAGAATGTGTTTACTGTTAGGGATAGGCATATTCAGTCATTTCAATATTCAAGTAATCACATTACTTTATGAACAAGTAATCGATTACTCATTAAAGAAAACACATCAGACACGGACCTCCTGGACCTAGCATACTATTTACTAAGTGGTAGGTTGTATGGCTGTAAGAGAACATAGCCAACAATGTAAATCTAGTGCAATTTCAAATGCATTTATTGAACAACTGTAACAGGTCCTTCAATTAACACTCTGTTGTCACACATAATGGAGGTAATAGTGGACTGTACTGATTTAATTTCTATTTTTCTTATCACGTAACTCTAAATTGACAGCTAAATGCGGAAGATTAAGATTAAGATTTGTTTATTAGTCCTACAATAGGAAATTTCCACATCTGCATTTAACCCATCCTTTTTGACACACCAGTGAACACCATGCACAGGAGCAGTGGGCAGCACATTACTACGGTGATTTGATAAGTCCCACTGTTGAGAATTTAGGCTGGTATGGAGGTAGCAGTTATGCTCAGGTACTGCTTTGCCAGCACACTTAGTTTCCTGCACCTGGTCTCTTTGCCTTGCCACCACTTTTGAATGTTTTGGTCGGGTGGGATGCAGGGCTCTTTGAAGTACTGATCTAACTTGCTTTGCAGTGATCCTCTCTGAATAATGTGAACCGACAGACTTTAAACAGTCTACTTGTGAAGCATGCTAAGACCAGGTCTTAACAGAACCTTGCTCTTTACTGTCATGTGTCCCTTATTTTTACCTAATATACTCTGTGTAAATGGTATATTGGTGTGCATGCTATGTGAGAAGCTGCACGGGTGTGAAGTAGCAGCATGGAATTTTATTGATTTGGATTTATAAAAAGCAATTACAACAGCTCCCGATCTCACTTAGAGTGACTTACCTTCACATCAGTGGTAGTGCTGAACTTGGAGACTTGGGCTCACTTCTTTGCTACTCCTTGTGTTTTTCACTACCATAATCACATAATACACTGATTGCTTCACATAAAGGGTCAGAGGTCAGAGTACACCCTGGACAGGTCATTAGACTATTACAGGGCACACTTAGAGACAGACATAACCTACACTGATGGGGAGAACATGCAAACTCCATCCTGGAGGTTCAAAACTGGAACCCTCTTGCTGTGAGACAACAGTGCTAACCACCACACCACCGTGCTGCCAAATATATTAGTACAAAAGTTTAAAGAAAATCAATCTATTTGCACCAGTAACACTTACTAAATAAGTTACTTTTTTGGAAAATTCCAAGCTTGTTAAATTAAATAATTCAACCTGTTATATGTGTTGTCTTCAAGTGAGAATCCAGTCCGCTTAGTCACTCGAGCTAAATCGGTTTAATTAATCACAGACAGGAGTTCTTTAACAAGAGTCTGCTCTGACCCGTGACCCACACGTGAAACATGGAATGTGAGTGACGTGCAATGTACTAACTACTACAGCCTCACAACATGTTTTTACTTTTTTTCTTCAATGTTGAACTTTGCCCATAAAAGTGGTGCTTTAAGCCAATGACAGGGCTTTGTTTGTGAGTCCAGCCTGTTCTCATTGTGTGCAAAGAAAAATCAAAAGCGGCTTGTTGACACACATCAAGCTGTCAGTTCCTGTTTACTGCAGGTGCTCTGTTGTTGATTTGGTCATCTGATGCGATCTGATTGACCTACAAAACCTCTGCATGTTTATAACAGATGTGTTGCTCAGCACTTGTAGTTGGTTTGAATTCATAATCAAATATATTGCCTCAGTACATTCAAGCTGTTTATCCTAGACTCCTTCTGTATGTGTGTGTATGTGTGTGTGTGCAGTGTACAGTGTATGTGTGTGGGTGTATATGTAACACAGCTCCACGCTTGCTCTCTCCTCAGATAAAGAGGAACTCTTTCAGAATGTACTGACGCAAGTAGCTGAGCAGTTTTCAAGGTAAGCAGCTGTCTCAATATGTTCACACGTTAGCAGTAACTTGTTATACTCCAACAACAATTGAAGATTGTAACAAGTATACCTATTTTTCAGTTGGTATTTTTATTACTGTAAATCATTCTTTAGCTTTTGTAGCGTCTTCTTCAGCTACCTATGACAGACCTAAGAAAAGCAACATTGTTCTGTAGCCTGACAATAATGTGCCTTTTGATTTATCTTACTGCTTGCTTTTAAAGTATAAAGTATGTCATAACCCCCAGAGGTAGGAGGACTAAGTTGACTTGTACAGGTACAATTTTTCATCAAACAAAAGGTTTTCATCCCAGCAACCACAACATGTGGATGTGTAGTGTAGCTGAGTATTTTAAACAATTATTTCATATCTAGCTCTTGGCATTGTCTTTGTGTCTTTGTGTGCCTGCATTAGACAGACAAACAAATACAAATTATTTTTTTGTTTTTGTTTATTGATTACAAGAACAAGTAACAAAACTAAATTCTTTACAGTTTCAATATGTCAGTTCTCAACATTGTCGGCATCAAAGTCATCAAATAATGTGTGTGTTCAGATGATTGTGTCTTTTAATAAAAAGCACAACCTTCATTAGTTAATTCATTATTTTACGGCACCAATCAATTCGGTTTTTAATAGCTTTTTTAGGATTTGTTTTGGCTGTGACTGTATTAAAAGAAATTGCATTTGAAGACCTAAGAGTGATTCTTAATGCATTATTTCACAAATGCATGGGGCATCCAGAAACTATTTTCCACCACTGTATATACTGTTGGGGGCTAGACAGGAGTCCTTTAGTGCAAAAGGAACAATGCAGCAGGGCTATTGTTGCTAATTGTGTGCCAGATTCAGTTCAGCCACCACAGATTTAGACTGTATGGCAGCCACAGATCTGACAGCAGCTTTGGAGTATTAATTGGCAAATATGATATGATGTATAGGTTATATTTTCCGGTGTCGTCAGTGGATCTGTTCCTTTCTTCTTGCTGTCGCAGGTATACTACAGTCGTAGTGTCAGCGTATGCTAAATACCTAGCTGTCACCCCTGTAGCCGAAGCGTTCGCCCGTTAATTTGTTTGAATGCGATTGTTTCATCGGTTTAACGTGACCTGCTGGTGACACGGTGGTCTTGCTCCCTCTCCCAGCACAAGTTTGCTCAGTTGGACCTTGCTTGCAGTTAGCAGCAATGCATCTGTTTGTGCTGAACATGGACCTGTTGGTGACTGCTGTGTTTTCGCTTCCTCTCCTAGCATAGGTGGGTTTTGTTATACATTGCTTTCTGTTAAGAATAAATAAACAATATAATAGAAGTTCACTTAACATTGTTCTGTCTTAAGTAAATTTGAGTTATTACGGTAGAGGACTCAGTCGTACCCATGCTGTCTTTCAGTTACAGCATTCTCTGTAGCAGTGCTATTCCACTGGCTGAAACTTGATTACTTAAGTAACGGACCAGTTGTACCTGTGCTGCAGCAGGTAATTACGGCATTATTGTTGGATTTGATTACATTTTCTCTTGCAGTTAGCAGTGCTCTACACTGGCTAGCTGATTACTTCGATAACAACTCGGTCACACCCGTGCTGTTGATGGTATTACAGCATTCCTTGTTTGGGTTAAGCCACTTCTATAGTTAGGCACAGCATTTGCGCTAAGCTAGGATATTTGCACAAAAAAGTGTTGGTGAAGGCAGTGTCCCCACTCCCACGCTGACGCTGTCAGTAATGTTCATAATTGGCGGTCACAAGTATGATGACCACTCATTGTCGCTCTGCTTGCATGGATACTCTGCTTCCTAAGGATGGCCATGACCTTTGCCCCTCATGTCTAGGCCTCATGTCTAGGATGTCTAGGCCTCGAGCCTTTGAAGAAGGGCCTTTCAGAGGACCCATGCATGAACTGCAGCCTTGTGCGCTGGGCAGTAAGGGTGCTTGGCTGGCTAGGGTGGAGTATCTTCTGTGTGGTGTGTCTCTGCCAGATGAGTTAACCCCAGCCCAGAACCTGGCCCAAACCCGGTCCAGTTGGCCGAAGCGCCAGGCCGCAGAGACCAAGGGCACTTCCTCCAAGAAGAAGGCCGGGGAGTCTAAGCTGGCTTCCAGGGTGGACCAGCTGACAGCAGAGCTTTATCAGAAGAAGTCCATCTTTTTGGCTTTCCAGACTGAGACTGGTGCACGGGTACGCCTACTCCTTCTTTGACCATGTCAGGCCAAGATGATGACATCCTCTCTACAGAGGCATCGGCCACTGAGTTTGGCGAATATGGGGCAGACACAGGCCCTCATGCTAACATCTTCCATGCCTCGAGGGCCAGCTCCCGTTCCTCAGCCCACAGCTCAGATGAGGGGTCAGAGGGTTGCTCCATGGGGGTCATCATTCGTATGGCCCTGGTTTGCGTGCAGCTCGACAAACCACAAGCGCGGCCGCCTCCGGCAAGTGTTTTTTTCAGGCTTGTTCTGACAAGACTGCCTTTACAGTGCCTCCTTCAGAGGAATACCTGAGGGAGCTACATGCATGTTGGAGGGACTCTGGAGCCCTCTCTCACACATTGATTCAGCATGCAGCCAGGTTTGGTATGGGTCGCATGCAGGCTATTTAACCAACAGTGGCGGTGCTTCTTGTCTCTTCCGATGGGGCCCTTAGGTTGGATGCTATGTGTCCTTCCCCCCAATGTCGCATCATATACAGCCTTCTGTCTGAAAAATTCCCTGGTAATTGGAACACACTCTCTGGTCCCCTTTCTTGAAAATGGGAACCACCATTACGTCCTGCTACTCCACAGGCACTGTCCCAAACCTGCATGCAACACTGAAGATGCATGTCAACCAGGTCATCCCACAGTGTCCAGAGCCTTTAGCATCTCAGGGCAAATCTCATCCAACTCTGGCACCTTGTCTCCGGGCAGCTTTTTTACTACCTTAGAGACTTCTGCCAGGGACAGTGATAAGTCGTCCCTTGAGTCTTTAGACACAGAGGGCATGGTGGCTGGATTAAGGAGTTCCTCAAAGTCTTTCCATTGTCCAACAATATCCCCAGGTTGGGCCAGCAGGTCTCCTCCCCTGCTGAACACAGCTTGAGCCAAGCCCTGCTTTCCCTTCCTGAGTCATCTGACAGTGTCCAGAACCTCCCTGATGCCGACCAAAAATCCTCCTTCATAGCCTACCCGAAATCCTCCCCCTCTCTAGTTTTTGCTTCAGCGACCGCTGCAGCTGTCCTAGGGACAGTGTTGAACATAGGACACTCGGACTTCAATGCTTGACTAGCTCAGAAGTCCATTAACATTAACCACTTTGGTTCAGATCAGCCAAGCCAATCCTACCAATCACCCCCCCTCCAGGTCACACCATTGTTGCCTAAGTGAGTATAAGTCTCCCAGAAGAACTATAGAGTCCCCAGTTGGCACCCCTTCCAGGACACCACCCAGAGACACAGAGTAGTCTGAGCTGCTGTTTGGTGCATAGGCACATACAACAGTCAGAAACATTCTTGCGACTGCAAGAGGGAAATTGAATTGCTCTTAGTCTGGCCCCTCCACTGGGACCACTTTGCCTTGGGAGACTCAACCAGGATCTATTGCTCCCAACAACACAGCTCCCAGGGTTACTTGGGTACACAAACCCCTCAACTGCGGGCCCTGCTCTTTCTCAACTAATTTCTCCTTTTTGTCCCATCTGTTTGCAGAGCCTTCAAGATCAATGAGCTGAAGACAGAGGTCACCAACCGTCTTGCTATGTTGGAGAAGAGAGTAGAGCGTAAGTCCACCTACCCACTGTCCTAATGTCATATTTACACACCTCTGCTTTTGACAATGAATATGTCAAAAGCAGAGGTGTGGGTTTGGTTAATCATTACTTTCATGTCCTGAAGAAAATAAATCAATTTCTTAACTTCTATCAGCCATCTGATAGCATTATTTGAAACAGGCAGACAAAGATGAACTGTCTGAAGTGATGAAAAAGTGCTTTATTTTAAAAGGAAAATCATTATAATGTATATAGTTTGTACTTATTTGCGCCAAAAAACAACTTCTTGTTCTTTTAGCAAAGGTAGGGTGAAGGTAAAGGTGGAGTCAGCGATTCTGGTGAATGTTTGCTGATATTTGAGCTCAACAGCCACCCCTCCTGTCAGTGCTCCTACTGAATTTTAGCATGTGTCAGATTTACAGTCTCTGGCTCTCTCTCCCACTGCCTTTCTTTTTATACATCCATGACCTTTCTCCTGTTCTGTGTGTAGAGGTGTAAATGCTCAAATTAATTAATTAAGTTATCATTCATCAATTAAATGAAGACTGATGATTTTAATTTAATTTACTCGTAAGGGGTACCACCACCAGGAACAGGATTTTACGTTAGATTCTGGTGGACAGTTTAACTACTGCTGAAGTTAAAAGCAAATTAATATCTTTGATATGAATTGAATATTTAATTATTAAATCAAACCTCATGTACTAAAGATCGTTAGCTCTACGAACAGAAATCCAAACAATCTCTCCAGGAAACATCACTGCACAAAAAATGACGTAAGAAATTAAATTTTTTTTTTTAACTAAATAAAATGATAAGTACAATTTAATGTTTCATGAAAACTTGTCACCAAAGTAAATTAATTATTGCAGGTTTAACGTGAAGGATGGCAAATCGTCTAACCCCACTGTTAAATAAACAAAGTCACTAAAACGCTGGCGTTATCTGATTAGCCTATATAAAGTTAATAACTCAATAAAAGAGAGTTTAAATTCTGAAGTCAAGCACCAACTCGACCACAGAAAGCCACACCAAATTTCCTACTGGTTAGATGATGAAGTCGGTTCGACTTAGCACGACTCGGCCCATGTGTCCACGTGGAGGTTCTGGAGGCAAAAACTGACCAGTCTGTGTTCCGGTCCAGCAGCCGGCACTCGAGCCCCCAGGGTGGTATTTGGCATGGGTGGGATCAGGATGCCACGAGGTTCCGTGGCAACAATTAATATCTACAGAGGAAGTTCACACCATCTTGAGTTCACAAAGCGATAACTGTTTGACAACATGTTTAAACCTACTTGAAGAATGCAAAAACAGAACAAGGCAATCAGAGATGGCAGACTTCACCCCACTAATCCGTTGTGAGTGCAGCACCCTCCTTTGGCCAGAGGATGTATATGTATGGGAATCACAGACACGCAGACAGACAGACAGGGCCGCCCAAGACAGACAGACAGCGCCTCCCAAGACAGACAGACACCGCCACCCAAGACAATACTTCACTACCACTCCGTGGGGTGAAGTACCTGTCCCTGGGTCAAAAAGTGAGGTGCTTGAGTGTCTCTCTGTGGAAATTGTCATGTGTAGAGGAAAAAGTCCTACATCTCCCTCCTGTCGAGATGAAGAGACCACAAGGAGAATTGGAAATCTTTCGATCGAGGAGTCCTTCCAGTTGTTGTTGAGGGAGGAAAACGGTTATAGCTTATGGTTAAAGTTGGTGATTTCTCTGATAAATACAAAATAAAACCAAGAAAACCAAACCAAAACAACCAACAAACCAACAACACCTATATTTTGAAAGGGGGAGAAAAGGGGATAGATTTACCTCTATATAACAAAAATGTAAGATATGGGTTACTTGTCCAATAGTTAACCTGTCCATTGATGAGCCAAAATCTTGCACCATGTAGGTAATGTGTCATACCTGTCACCATGTTCTATCACCTCCAGCTCTACATCTTGCCTGTTCAGTCACTGAGTTTGGTTAAAGTCTGTGTTGTTCATTAAAAACAATACCATGGGTTAGTTCTGGCGCTGCTGTCTCGAGGAGGACAGTGGTCAGAAAGGTCAGTAACCCAGTTACCCTGGTTGGAAGAATGCACAGGATTAGACAATTCCTTGGAGAGACAATTTAGATTATGGGGATTACCTCCCTTTGATGGCTAAAGGATCCAAGTAGTTGAAATAGATGTTGTTGGACTGAGGTTAGCAGGTTAATTATTTCCAAGTTTGTAAACAACACGACCATGGACTTTATTTTACTTTCTACTATTGACGTATTTAAGTGTTTTAGTCCTATCTTTGACTCAACAGAGTCGTTCGCATCCCAGACAAGTCCCATGGGGTTTTTGTGTGGTCCAATCTGGTTCTTTACTTAGTACAGGTGTGATACCTAACGCTCTTCTTCTGGCATTGTTCGGACACAGAAGTTTGTTTGTGTAAAGAGTTGAGTGAAAAAGCAGTGTTATTTCGTGTTTGGCTTTTTCTCCTTTTCAGTCATTTGGGACTAATCAAGTGGAGTGTCTAGTGTCTACTCTCTCTCTCTCTCTGAAAATTAAGTGGCAGTAATTGAGTGCGCGCTATAATCCGCTGAAATCAACAACTAGCAACATTTTTGACAGCGGCATTTTGACTGACTATGCAGTGGTTTTAATATATAAAATAAGCATCTTTTCAGATCTATTGATGTAAACCAGTCTCGCTTAGTGATGCACTAAGCAAACCAGAGCTTTTGTTAACATTCTGAGCTTGACACAGACCCCAGAACCCATGGTCTTTATCATCCAATTTGACACAAATATTTATTCTTTTCTTGTTTATTATCAACAAATGTGATTGCTCCTAGAACAGAACATCCCCTGGGGGAGGTGAAGCGGGCATCTGGCTGAGCCCGTTCTCCCTCCCTTGTAGTGTGTCGCTTCTTTTTAGCACTCGGGGTGACAGGGTAAGTGTCTTGCTCTCCCGCCGTCACACCAGCAGTAAACAGGTGGAGGCACTTTTCTGTGCAGACACAGCTGTAGCGTTTCACCCTTCCTCTTCTTCTCCTCACAGCGCTTTTTGCATGGTGGCTACCACTGGGCCGAACAAGCCTTTTGGGTTCACATGAATGTCAAGGAGCTGGGACTTCTCCTGAGAGAGGCTAGACAGATTTAGCCACCTTGCTCTCTTAGCGACCATCAGAGCCATCGCTCTCCCTGAAGCCTTGACAGTGCACCTGTGCAGAGGCAGGCAGAGGTCCTTCACAATGCACAGCTTGTCCCATACTTCTGGGGTATGTGAGCTGTCATGTCATCCTCTAATTCATCCCGGTAGGCTAATAGAAGTGACAACATGTTCACTGCCTTCACCGACATGGCCATGGCTTTGTAGCCCTTCTCAGTATGACTGGAAAGAGTCATCCTTAGAGGGCTGGGCCAGCCGGAGTCATGGTGGACTTCTGCGTTGGGTCGAGGTAAGATGCCAGCAGAGGCTCGTCCGGAGGTAGGTGGGAAACCCCTGCTTCTTCCATTTCATCCCAATCCAATGCCGACCCTCCCTGGACGGGGTTCTTGGCGGAAAGAGGCTTGCTCCATGACCAAGTTGCCTACGCCAGGCACTCAGGAAAAACCAGCAGAGGCCGTCTGTCAGAGGAGTTGGCTTTGGGAAGCTATTTTCCCTAGTAGCGACACCTGAAATCTTGCTCTTGAATAAAGATAGTATATTAAGTCCATACTGACTAGCCTGTACAGGCTGTTCGTACTTAATGCTACTTGCTAGTTGCTAGCAATTTCAGTACATTTCTGCTGTCACTCAGCCTGCTGAAGGCAGTTCAGCCAGCCACTGTCCACTCAGCTCCTGCAGATAGACAGCAAGGTGCTGCAGACAGAAAGCCACACCTGATTGATCAATGAACATGCGGTAAATACGTTCAAATCACTCATACAGCAGAATATGTGTTTGATTTAAACAGCTGTCAATGCAGAAAACGTTTCACTTAAACAGATTCCAGTGGGGATTGCAAAATAGAACGTATATGCGCCGCTCATGACTTGACATGTTCGGCATTATCATTTGGCTTTTACATAACAAAATGGCAATTGTTGTAAGTTGTTTTGGTACATGTTTGGGAGGTTGTCTACAGCCTAGAAATGGACCGCTGGCTAGTTAGTAAGCTAGCCTGCTTATTTCTTAGCTTAAATGCTACACTGGTTACACTGTAGTACAACGTAAATCTGTTCTCCTCAACTGTGAAAAGAGTGTATAGATAAGCATTAAGTTGTTAATTGCTTTACTCATTTAGCTGCTGGCTCTCAATGCTTTGTACTGCTCCACTCGTTAGGCCGTTGTTGCTTCATCCCAGTGAGTCTATGACTTGTTGCAATTCGATTTATACAGAAGTTTATATTGAAGTTAGCTAGCTTGCAATGGAAACGGTACACATAAAAATGTCTGTGGCAAATGTCTGACCATCCTGCTATGTTGCTTTGAATGGGAATGGCTGTTCTATTACAATGAGTATTACTGTGCACTGTACAGTAGTGCCTAGACATCAGTATACAGATAACTGCATGCCTTCAGTGCATGTTGTCTGAACTTGTGTTCCTCCACAGTTTATGAGGCTGTGATTAGATAAGTTGAAGCTGCATAGGTTATGTGGTCTGCTAACCCACCTCCAGAGGGTATTGACCTTGTGATGTTATTAACATTTCCTGAACATTGACCAATTTTAAAGAGCAGGAAGCAAAATAATATCTTCACAGGGATGGAACATCCACCCTGGAATAATGAATCAAACCCTTTTCCTCCGCAAATAACCATGATTAGTTTCCAGGTTTTTGGCATTTTATTAGCTGCAACAAGGAAGTGCACTTTGCTCACTTTGCTGCAGCAGTTTACATAGTTTTTACCTGCATGTCTTATGGCATCTTGGCACTCGGTATAGATGTGTCACTTCTCTTGAGATAAAAGCCAGCTATAAAATTATGATCAATAAAGATGTTGTGATAGCCAGGTGTTCTACCATCATGTTTTTTTTTTTTATAATAAGGTCAGCAGGCCCACTGCTTTAGTGATTACCCTCAGGAACATTTAATCAGTGATCGTTTTGCAATTATTACATCCTTCCGAGGAAGGCTGTGATTAAAATAAAAAGTCAAGTTCAATATGTGAGCTGTACATTAAGTGACTGGTACTCACAAGCAACAAAAATCTGCAGCCAGACTTCCAGAGTTTTGCGGTTGTTCCACTTTTGCACTGTAGAGCTGCTCCACCACTGTTGGTGCAGCAGAGAAAATGGCGAAAAAGTAAAAATAGTGCATTACATAGTAAATAGAGGGTGATTTTGGACATGCATTGCTAACTCCTGTTTATGTCACCGACCAACACAGAAAATATGATATTAGCAAATAGTGTGTAGGTGACATCAATACAGTCACAGTATATGCCATTTTATATCATAACATTGATATGATATACAATCTGAGGAAACACAAATTACAATGCTGTACTTAAAAGACTGTAACTTTGGACCATACGCACTTGAAAAACCTACCCTTTGAGAATAAAACCACAGAAGGGCCGAGGCATGGATTTTGTTAAAATCTGTCCCTTCTAAGTGTAGGTCCTTCAAAGTCTTAAACAATGTCTAGCACTGTACTAGAATCTGACGGTGGATCTAGTTAAATTCACTCATAGAAGCCAGCATAATATAAAAATATTATGTTTGAAGCTACATGACACTGTGCTGTCTCCCATTCATTTACAACAAACACAATGATTACCCAAATGAAAAAGCACATCAGTCTGTTGGGAATTGTGATGTGATGTGACATAACACTGCTGTTGTTTCCTCTGTGATCTCAGTGTTTGTACGTGTGTAGGTGTGTTGATTTTTCTACATGTGTGTGGGCTGCAGACCTTCTTTCCCAAACACAATATTGCATGCCTTCAGACACACAGCCCTTTTGCAGCATCTTCTCTCTCTCTGACTACATATGTAAAGCCCCAGGATGCAGCTGCAATTTCATAATAGCCCCCTATGTGCTGACCCTTTCAGTCACCATGACAACATGGCTTGAGTTTGATTTGGTCACCATGGCAATTTCCCCAAAGCAGCTTTCTTCTCAAGCAAAGTGATGGTGAACTGATCAACAGGTGCGGACGTTGCACAGAATTGAGTTGTGAACTGTTCAGTTTTTACACTGAACAGAATTTGTATTGTATCCAAAACAAAATGTTAGAATTGCCCCTTACATTAAAAATGCCTGCTTATACTTTTAATAATTATATTACTGAAAAGCATTTGAAATGTCTCACAGTCCCTAAAGATTTAGTTTGTTCCAGCCATGACAGATACAAAACACTAAGGAGTGGCAATTAAAGGATATCTTTGCTTTGTGTGTCCATACTTAAGTAAGTATTTTGGCCATAATATATGGTTGATAGGTCAGGGAATGAACGTTATTAGAATTGATCCTGAAGGCAACATGGATATCTGAACCAAATATTGTGGAAAACAGAAACTTGCAGATTTGCTTGTGTTTCATGCTTTTTCTCAACATGTGTGATATTGAGTATATGTTGTTAAATTGGTGAAAATTTGTCTGAATGTTCAGAATTTTTAAAGAATACAACACATTTTCATTTGCTTGAGTCTCATCTACTTACACTGCCATTTTGTCTGTGGGGAAAAAAGACATATTCAGTCAGGCAGAATGTTACACATGCTATCTAAACCTAAATTAATCAACACACAGATCATTATTCATTCATTCAGATCATTAAACTGTATCAACCACAAGTGGTTGTGGCCACTTCTATTCAAAATCTTACTTTGGATTTAATCTGAAATCTCCCAAAATTCTGACTTGAGAACAACCCTGCAGGGAAAAACTTCCAGCTGACATAATACATTGTCTATGTTTCATGAACCCACAATTGGAAAAATGATCCCAAAAAATGATCCCTTTCAATACCCACTTCCCCAGGCTGGTTGTCCTGTAGTAGTAGTTTCAGATCTGACGCACAGCCACTTCACACAAGCATGCCAATTGCCTGGATACCTGGTCCCTATGGTAACAGCGTGGCACCCACACAGATCTCCATTCACTCACGACTTTGGTCGCCATGGTCACCTATTCTAATGAGAGCTGAAGTGTTGCTGGAGGAGGCCTTTTTTGATTCAGAGGTGGATTAGAGGCAAACAGAGGAGGATGTAGAGTCAGATAAAGATATGTGAGAGTCCAGAGAGTTGTGATAGCGGCTGCAGTCTGCTGGGGTGATCTTTACAGATACCATCAGATGACAGGAACTTGTCAGATGCCACTTGACTTCTTCGAGACTGCTGCTGTTCTCAGTAAGCAGGGCTTTGCTGATTTCATATGTGCACAGTGATGGGATCAGTTTAGCTCTCGATACCAACCACTGACACCACCAACCCTTGACTCTTTCCAACTAATAGATAGATAGATAGATAGATAGATAGATAGATAGATAGATAGATAGATAGATACTTTATTGTCCTGTATTCATTTGTCTTGGGCACCAACCTGACAACGTGCACAATTACACTTAAAAAAACAAAAAGTACCTAAGTTCACATGTTGAGTGTGAGACACTAGTTCTATAAAAATAATCAAACATATACAGTACAAAATGCAGTACATTCACGCTTTAAAACTGGGTATTATCGATCAGGATAATCAATAATGAAGTTGCAATATCTTGCTCCCTAATAAAATACTTTGTTTATGATACAACTTATGGTTTAACATAAACTTCCTATCATATAGTGGCAAGAAAAAGAAATTACCTAGTTTTATGCATTAATTTGTCATAAAATCTGATGTGCATTTTAGTCCCCAAGTATAGACAAACACAACATGCTTAACGGAATACCACACAAACCATTATAATATTTAATGTATTTATTGAACACATCCACCCTGACATTATCATGTACAATTACTTGATCAGCTCAGGCCCTGAGGCAGCAAAGCTCCCCCAAATCATCAAGTTCTCATGTAGGTATGCGGTGCCCTTTTACACCATATTTAGTGCTGTTCTTCCCGAAAAAATTTAATCTGAGTGTCATCAGTCCGGAAAATATTTTCCCAGTAGCGTTGTGTAGTGTCAAGGTGCTCTTCGGCAAAAATCAGGCTTGCACTGTTGTTGTTTTGTGGAGAGCAATGGCCTCACTGAACATTCTGCTTTGTGCCTTTGGAGTCAACTTGGCTGGGAGAGCAGCCACAATACAAAATAGTCTCCATTTGTGGACAGTTTGTCTAACTGTGAAATGGTGATTAGCAAAACTCTATGAGATTTAGATTAGTTTACCCTTCCAGTATTATGCTAATCAGAAAATGATTGATTGTGGTTCTTTAAATATCTCTTTTTTTGTGATACATGGTTAACATCAGCAGATGCTTCTTATGAATGAAAAAAAGTTTGAGAGTTTTTTAAAAAGTCAAAGTATTTCTACAACTCAAATCTTGTGTCATTGATTGGACTCCATGTTTGCTCCTGACTCCAATTTAGCTGTTGTTGGAGTCATTAGCCTAAGGGCTGTGAATATTTAATGTTTGTGTTCAATAATGATACAAAAGATTATGTGTTTTGTGTAGTATTTGGTTAAGCAAATTGTGTTTGTCTATACTTGTGACTTAGATGTAGATCAGATCACATTTTATGAAAAAATTGATGCAGAAAACTGGGAAATTCCTAAGGGTTCACATACTTTTTATTGCCGCTGTGTTTCATTCTTCATTCAGCATTTCTGCATCATTGGTAAAGCTTAGTTAATTAGGCTTCATTCTTATTTTACAGTCTTCCATGTCAAACCTTTCTTCACACATCTTTTTGTAACTTTTTCACACAGTTATCAGTTTCCAGTGTTGGGTATTGTTACTTTGGAAAGTAGTTAAATAGGTTACAATGTTACTATCAATTAAAAGTAATCTGTTGCGTTACAGCGTAACCTGTGAATAAAAGTAACGCTTTAGAGTACTCATCCGTTACCAAAATGCGACGCACCCCGCACATGCAGCAACTTACACAGACACAGAGCCTCGTTTAAATGCACTGAGAAGTTGTGACAATGAATGACTCATTAAACAAATTGTAATTTTGCAAGATAATAATAACAGGAAAGACAGTCAGCATTCAGCAATATTCCACATAGCGTTTTATTTAACATTTTATGTTTGATCAGATCACAGAACATACAAACAACACGTGAGTTTTTTTTTAACCCGACTGCAGTTATGAATTATTTGCATAAGTGCAAAGCAGTAAAGTAAACAACACAAACTGAGGTAAACAGGTAGCAGATTCACATCCATTTATAAATGAACGACCAGTCAACGAGCTAACAGAATTTTTAACAGCTACCTCTATGTAAACAATATAATAATAGGCCAAATAGGCTAATACAAACAAATAAAACTGCTCACTGGCACACAGGCAAACGATGAAAACGCCTATTGTACAAACATACTATTTTGAAAAATTAATGAATAAAATAATGGGCAGATCCCAGCTGACATTGGGCGAGAGGCAGGGTACACCCTAGACAGGTTGCCAGACTGTCACAGGTCAGACACATAGGGACAGACAAGCATTCATTCTCTCATTCACTCCTATGGGTAAT
The DNA here is from genome assembly GCA_903364295.1 of Serranus cabrilla. NCBI lineage: Eukaryota > Metazoa > Chordata > Actinopteri > Perciformes > Serranidae > Serranus > Serranus cabrilla. The sequence goes on from CAFUXE010000195.1 coordinate 1,070,695, forward strand.
TTAGGGTCACCAGTTAAACTTGAGCTGCATGTCTTTGAAATGTGGGAGGAAGGTGGAGGACCCAGAAAGAATCCACTCTGACATGGGGAGAACATGCAAACTCAACACAGAAGGGCTGCAAGCTGGATTAGAAGCTGCCACTGTAAGGCAAAAGTGCTAACTACTACACCTCTATCCCCTGTTCGTTAATAGTGATTATAAGATTTTCTCCAAATAACCTAATTTCTTTTGAAATACTTATTTGATCCATCCAAGTAAAGGACATATTTTTTGTTTGTTATTTGTAGGACTTTTTTTTTTAAATTTTTAAAGGTCACGTACAGTGAAGGGTATTCATGGATGGAGGACAAGTGTGGTTGTTTTTTTGTTCGTTGTTAGCAAAACATATCAAATGTGCTGTGCCAGTGTAAGAGACCTGAACATGTTGCTCCAATCCCTCAGTCACCAAAGAGGCCAATTAAACAAATCAAATAACTCGAGGCCCTTTTAATTTAACCCTATGACCCATAGATGCTCTGGGAAACTTCATATGTTTGCAGATGCAAATTATATCAAGGTTCATGGTTTGAAAAATATGACCTTTAAAGGAGTAGAGGGGCTTTAACAAATTAACTCTGTCTGTCCGCAGTGGAGGGGATGAAGGTGGTGGAGATTGAGAAATGTCGCAACGACATCAAGAAGCTCCGTGAGGAGATGGCATCCAGAAACAACAGGTGACAGCAAAACAGAAGCACTTCACTGCTGATAATCTCTAAATCTCCCTGGTGTTTTCATTACTGAGGATAGTGTATTTCTCCTATCTTATTAACAGAGTGATAAACTGTCATGGGACCGCTGATCTAGTTTCCAAGACCTGGTTGTTGAAATTAGCACCTGTTTCTATTGAATAACAGAGTGCTTTCTTGAGATCTCCTTTACTGTTAACCTTACCTGTAAATACCACTGTAAATTCAAAGATGCGGAGCAATTGATACTGCATTGTTATCAATAGAAGTGCAGTAACAACAAGATTCAAAGCTGTTATCACAATAAATGTATAACATGCAGGATTTTCAGGAAAAAGTAAAGAGTCATAATGTAATCACTTCCAATCATTATGGCCCACTAGAAATATGTGGGAACGGCTGTATCTTCTGCTACTGATCCTTTTTTTTTTACTTTAACTTAAGTAAGTTTTGAATGCAGGACTTTTACTTGTAGTGGAGTAATATTGCAGTTTGTAATTAGTACTTTTACCTAAGAAAAGGGATACACTACTGCCCTTTGGGCCTCACGTAGGGGGTTGTCATTCTTAGGTTCTCCAATACTGCTACTCTAACATGCCTTTCAGGGTCTGGTACTATAAAGTGGCAGATTTGACAATGCTGGACTGAGAAGCGGTTGTTATATCAGTGTGTGTTTTTTGTGCTGTTTTATAGACACACATGCGCACACAGCTAAAAGAATGAAACCCCCCGATCTCTCTTTCTCTTAATTAATCGCTGCAGGGATGGAGCACTTTGGGGACTTTACCATTGCCACAGCCTCTTTAACACATAATCTAAGTTTGAACGTGTGTCTCTTTTTCTCATAGACCACTATTCTGGGCAAATCTGAATCGTAGGCAACTGGACTAGTATGCATCACTCGTTGGACTGAGTGAGGGCTGGTTGAGACTGGTTGCGTTCGAACTGATGAAGCCCCTTGGATAAGGGGCGAAATGTCTTCCCAGACAAATACTAGTCTACAACTGTCGCCACCTTGCTTTACGTCTGTTGTTAAACTGGGAACCATATTTGGAATGGGGAGATACGTTTAACGTTTTAGATAAGTTTTAACGTGTCCTGTCCGTTCCGGAATGCGCTTGAACAGTTAAGCAACAAAGTCTGGTGGCTCTGTGATTTTATGGTATTTTTCTGTATTTTTATTATATTTTTGCATTATTTTTTGATGGAGACTTCTGCGGAGGGAAGAGTTTACTCAAGAGAAGAGCTGAAAAACTACAGACTACTGAAATATTTTAATGCTGAAATATTTGGCCAGAAAAACCTCAACATGTATATGCATCTTTTTAGAGAAAATTGTGCATTTTTGTTCAACTGAGTAGGTGTGGCGGCATTGGTGAATTTCGATGCCTCACAAAATACATGCTCAAACCACTCCAAGAGCTCGAACTTCAGTATACACTGTCCAATCTGCCCCACTGCTACTACTACCATCACTATGTGATGTCCTGCTCTAAGTTGGTTAATCAGATCGACTTCAAACTTGGTCATAAAAGCCTCAAGAAGTTGATAATGCATTGTTGCGAAGATGGTGCATTTTCAGTAAAAGGTGTGGCTCTGGCAAATATAGAGCTCTCACCATGGACCGAAAGTTGCTCTTATCTCAGTATACATTGTCCAATCTACCCCAAAGATTGTGATGAGAGTCCAGACCTGAACACATATACATATTGAGATTGAAGCATTATCATAGCGCCACTTGCTGGCAAAAGGTAACATGTTTCTAGATTGTGATGTCCTGCTCCTATGGTTCAGTATATCAATTGCAAAATTGTCAGAAAAGCCTTAAGTTGATGATGATGTATTGTTGTAAAGATTGTACGTTTTCACCAAACAATAAGGCTCTGGCGGTGTGGCGAATTTCAAGTACTTGCCATTGAAAAGAAGTTGCTCTAACATCAGCATACATGTGTGATGAGAGTCCAGACCTGAATACATTAAAATTTCAATACTGACACATTGTCATAGAGCCCCCCGCTGGCAACAGGAAGTAACGTTTCTTTAAGTTAGCCCCCACTCTAGATTGAAGTTAGAGAAATTAAATTCAGTATGCAGTTGTAACATGTGGAGACGTACAAAAAAGCTTCTTGGACCCATACCCTAAAACCAACAGGAAGTCGGCCATCTTCAATTGAATGAGCAAACTGAGGGTGTGTTGGGCCATTTCCAGGCTCCGTTTTTTAACAAACTCCTCCTTGAGATATAACCCCAATGACTTGGTCAGTACCATCTTAAGACCTTTGTGATTAAAAGTTGTTTCCAGAATTTTTATGTTTTAAAGTATTTGGGCGTTGCATTGCTGTGAATTAGAGTACTGTCCATGAACAGGAAGTTGCTCTAACTTCAGCATTCATTGTCCAATCTGCCCCAGATTTCTCATGTATGATGAGAGTCCAGGCCTGAACACAGTACTATATCATATTGACACATTGTCATAGCACCCCCCGTTGGTGACAGGAAGTAAACAAATTTGGGTAGTTTTTAACTTAGCCCTTCTAGTAGATTGAAGTTAGAGGAACCAAACTTGCTACACTGATGTAACATGGAGAGACATACAAAAAAGACTCATGGACCCATACCCTAAAACCAACAGGAAGTTGGCCATCTTGAATTGAATCAGCATATTGAGGGTATCTGGGGCCATTTCCAGGCTCTGTACTTAAGCAAACTCCTAGAGATTTAACCCTGATTGACTTAAAACTTGGTCAGTAGCATTGTGAGTAGCTACAGTTTTCTACTTTATGAAAGTATACGGGCATGGCATTGCGGCGAACTTTGAGTACTTGCCATGAAAAGGAAGCTGTTTTGACTTCAGAATACACTATCCAATCTGACCCAAGTTTCTCAAGGAAGAGGCAGGAAATTAAAGTTAACTACAGCAGATGGCAAGACTCAAGATTCTAAGAACTAGAGACAAAAGGAAGACTACTGCTGATCTTCAGGCAGAGATTAATGCTTCTAGGTCAGAGTCTGAGAATGACCACAAGCAGAGGACTAATGGAACAAGGCTTAAAGGGTAGAATAGCTACTAAGAAGCCATTATTGAGGCCTGAAAACATCCAGAAACGCCCCAGATTTGTACAAAAACGTCTACTACAATAGACCAAAAAAAAAAACTATTTGACCAAGAAAAAAGGAATCTGGAGTACTGGAACTGTTGCACTGGCAAAATCAAAGTCCGGATTTTAATCCTATTGAACAGAAATGGGATTTAATAGATTCAAAGATTGATCGCGCTAAAGTTTCTGTCTCTGTAGTTAATTTCCCCTTTCATGACAACTGTGCAGGTGGTAAATTTTCATAGACCTAATTCATTTAATTTATACGATGACTTGAAGTTAATAATAAATAAGGGCATGACTGCTGTGAGTGACAGGTGGCTGCTCTCATAAGTGGCTCTCATAAGCACACACATCATTCTTGTAATTATTTTTTTAAACATGAAAGTTAACTGGCAACTAAGATTGATAAACAGACTGAGGAATTTATATTTTGTAGGTATTTTAAAGTTCATATGAATACAACCCTGATCAAACCTTAAATCATTTTTTTCAGTAACTTCCTTGAAGATAAGAAGCTGACTCCTCGCAGAGACGTGCCCACCTACCCAAAGGTAAGGTTTTTCTAGAAAGTCTACTACACACACACACCTTGTCTTCTGTTAGCCCGGTGAGTCTGCTGATGTTAGTTGTACTAAATACCATGGCTCAAGTAGACTATAGCTACGTGCACATTTAGTTTAGATGTGACAGTTATACAGGTGTAATTAGCCAGTTTTATAGATATTAACTAGGTTTAGTCCATGTCTGTTCCTAGAAATCACTAGTGCAGTACAAAAGGTTACTCATATCATCTCCACTCTGAAACACTTTAGAGCAGAGGTTCTCAACTGGTCTGGCTTTGGGACCCACCATCATCCCGTCATGACAAGACAAGACCCAAAACGAGGAAAATGTTCAACTTCTAAAATGTTGAACAAAAAGACACAACATTACCAAAAAATTACACAAAATTACCATGAAAAAGACACAAAATTACCAAAGAAGACACAAGTTTTCCAAAAAAAGGCACACGATTTCCAAAAAAGACCCAAAATGATCAGAAAAAGATGTTAAATGACAGAAAAAGGCACAAAAACCCTTAAAAAAGACACTAAATTACCCCAAAAGACATGAAAACAAACAGAGAGAATAGACGGCATAAAAAAAATCCCCTTCAAAATAAAACCACAGGTTTTTTTTGCCCAGGTAAAGGCCCACGACCCACTGAAAACGGGTCCGTGACCCACTTTTGGGTCCCGACCCACCAGTTGAGAATCACTGCTTTAGAGAACATCCCAGTTAACCCATAACAAATTTGCAAACAGGAATAGGTTGCATTTGAGAAATACATTCACCATCAACAGCAAGGGGTTCCTTCAGTATGACTGCTAGTGGCATTTGTTGCACATTTAACACCTTTACAGAAATGTATAATATCTATCTGATGAGGGATACAACAGCAATTTAGAAGTGTGAATGGTATTGGGT
>CAFUXE010000195.1:1077878-1093104 GCA_903364295.1 Serranus cabrilla
AGGAAGAGTTTTCCAAAAATGTATACTTTGTTTAAGTTGGTCAATTTTATTATCCCAATTCTTCTGTAAAAGGTCCTCTTGGTTTTTAGTCACAGTTATACCAAGATATGAAAACTCTTTAAAAGCTTTTTTCTTACTGTTCAATGTTATGTCATTAGCGTTTCTTTGCTTAAAGTAGGAAAGGAAAATAAGTGAGTTTTTAAATGTCAGCTTCCTGACATTACCTTCCCTAAACTAACAGAACAAAAGTTGGACCTTTCTATTCGCATACATTTGTCAAACACAGGTGAACCTAATAATATTAAAATAGTGCCCACAATGCAACACCAACCCTAACTGTTGGATTGGAAATCTGGGTGTGTAATGCTAGTAGCAGCTAATGTTGCCTGAAGCGGCTGGCCAGAGATGAGCAGAAGTTCTGGTATGGTAACGTCTTTCTGACTCCACACAGCCAGATTTTTTTTTTTTAACTTGTTGTCTACCACCCAAAACGCTAATATCACTTGATGACATTTATCAGACCTTGCACAATCCCCTCTGGAGACATGAAAGGCTTTATATCACTCTTTCACATATGCAGTAAACTCCTCAAGATCTGTAAACACACAGTCTAGTTTCATCTATCCAACCATCCATTATCTGGGTTGCACTGGTAGAAGTACCTCCCAGGAATGTCTTCTAGCTCCTCTTGGGGATCCCAAGCCTACCCTGGGGTCTCCTATCATTGGGGCTGAAAGAACTCAAAAGAAAGGTGCCCAGGTTCCTCACCATATCTCCAAAGACCAATTCATATTTCATGTGTCTGTTGGGTCTGTGGTGCTCTACAGCTGTCACAGGCACAATACAGAAAGTATGTCTGAGCATTAACAATGAACTTAACCAAAATAATAAATGCTCCAAGGTTCATTGTTCCTATTGGTTCAGTTTATTTAGAATGGTGTTAAAGCTGTTATTCGTGCATTAAAAAGACAAATCGTATCTCATTATTTCTCCATCTCCCATGGTTAACAATTATATTACTGATACATTCCTTTGTTCCTCCAGATGCTGAGTTGTCTGGAACATATGTATCACGACCTTGGCTTGGTCAAAGACTTTAATATCAACCCTATCACACTCAAGAGATGGCTGGTAAGACCTGGAACCATTACCATATGCAAATTCTAATACAAACCAACCAACAACCTCCCCATTAAATATGCCTTTTCCTGACCACAACAGTATCTTTAAATATTGATTCTCAGGACCTAAAAGATTTTTCACCTTATGTCTGTCTGTCTCTCTTTCCCCGCCTCTCTTTTTGCAGCTTTGCATTCATGACAACTACAAGAATAACCCCTTCCACAACTTTCGGCACTGTTTCTGTGTCACCCAGATGATGTACAGCATGATCTGCCTCTGTAGCCTACAGGTAATCAACTGTGAGACTTGAGACCTGACTTGATAAGTAATTGACTTGAGACTTGAAAGCATTGTTTCAGATTTTATAGCAGGCCTTTTATGACCACACACCCACCATATTTCATTTTTAGGCTGATACATTGGCCTGAGGTAGATTAAAAGCACTGTAACACAGCATTGAAAGGTCCAAATGTTGAAATGTCAAAGTCAATATTTTAAGTAATTAATTTAAGTACTGCTTATGTCCTGTGTTTAGTAATGCTTTTCCCACTCGAGTAATACTTTTTCTGACTATTTAGCTATCATAGTCTGAATAGAGACATGGAGCAAATAAAGATTTACTGAGGTTTGATTCTCACTGAAGGGCTGATGCTGTTGAGGACAGGTTATTCATTAATTCACTTCAGTGCCATGACTATATACATATATCTGCAGAGTGGTTGTTTCATGAGATGCACCACTGTATTAAGACACAGTGCGACCTAGAGCATCCAGGTGTATTATCATCACTTAATCCTCATCTGAGATGTTTGATAATAGTATGTGTTCGGGTGAACCTTTTCTTTAGAGCTTTGTTTCCACTGTTAAGTCTCTTTCTCCTGTGTTTGTGTATTTAAAACCAATACATGCAGTCCTGCTGTAGGTGGGGAACAAGCTGTGCTGTTATGAAACAGAGACATCAGGGGTTAGGAAAGCTCAGGGGAGAAAGAAGGAGAGGATGAGCAAGAAGGCAGGGTTTGATGAAAGGGAGACATGTCTGAAAGAATGACTTTCTTCTTCTTAATCTCCCTCTGGGATGACTACTCGCTGGAGGTTTCATTATCACAGGCCTAATGATTGATTATCCACACCCACAACGTGCTAACAAGGTCACAAACATTCAAACACACATATATCCTGCAAGGATGGGATTACACACACATCATTGCACATGTGGAAACTATCTCTTACTGAAAGACCTAATTAACATGAATGTATATAAATGTGTTGACGTCTGGTTTCATTTTTTTAGGAGAAGTTCTCTCAGGTCGACGTTTTGATTCTCATGACAGCTGCTGTATGTCATGATCTCGATCACCCTGGATTCAACAATACGTAAGGCAACACACGCACACACACTCACTCACTCTCTCTCTCTCTTCTTACTCTTTCTCTGCTTTCTTTGCATGTTTTTCATTCTCTTTTTTGTCTTTCTATCCCAGGTACCAGATCAATGCCAGAACAGAGCTGGCAGTTCGCTACAATGACATCTCCCCTCTGGAGAACCACCACTGTGCTGTGGCCTTCCAGATCTTCTCTCAGCCTGACTGCAACATCTTCTCCAACTTTGACCCTGAGGCCTTTAAACAGATACGACAGGTATGTGTGTATGTATGTGTCTTAAGGGCGTCTTTATACCATACTTTGTCATTAGTATGTTATTGTATGTCTATTTCGCTTCCTCTGATTTTTAAAGATAGACTGATAGGCTATGATATATCCGCTGATATGCAGATACACTATATTACCAAAAGTATTCACTCACCCATCCAAATAATTGAAATCAGGTGTTCCAATCACATCCATGGCCACAGGTGTAATATGAAGCACCTCGGCATGCAGACTGTTTCTACAAACATTTGTAGAAGAATGGGTCGCTCTCAGGAGCTCAGTGGATTCCAGTGTGGCACTGCGATAGGATGCCACCTGTGCAGTCCAGTCACAAAATTTCCTCGCTCCTAAATATTCCACAGTCAACTGTCAGTGTTATTATAACAAAGTGGAAGCGATTATGAACGACAGCAACTCAGCCACGAAGTGGTAGGCCACGTAAAATGACGGAGCGGTCAGCGGATGCTGAGGTGCAGAGGTTGCCAAACTTCATGTGGCCTTCAGATTAGGTAAAGATAGTGCGTAGAGAGCTTCATGGAATGGGCATCCATGGCCGAGCAGCTACATCCAAGCTATACATCACCAAGTGCAAAGCATCGGATGCAGTGGTGTAAAGCATGCCGCCACTAGACTCTAGAGCAGTGGAGACGTGTTCTCTGGAGTGATGAATCATGCTTCTTCATCTGGCAATCTGATGGACGAGTCTGGGTTTGGCTGGGGTTGCCAGGAGAACGGTACTTGCCTGACTGCATTGTGCCAAGTGTAAAGTTTGGTGGAGGTGGGATTATGGTGTGGGGTTGTTTTTCAGGAGCTGGGCTTGGCACCTTAGTTAGATTTTGGACACTTACATGGTCCCAACTTTGTGGGAACAGTTTGGGGATGGCCCCTTCCTGTTCCAACATGACTGTGCACCAGTGCACAAAGCAAGGTCCATTAAGACATGAATGAGAGAGTTTGGTGTGGATGAACTTGACTGGCCGGCACAAAGTCCTGACCTCAACCCGATAGAACCCCTTTGAGATGAATTAGAGCAGAGACTGAGAGCCAGGCCTTCCCATCCAACATCAGTGTGTGATCTCACAAATGTGCTTCTGGAAGAATTGTCAAAAATTCCCAACACACACTTCCGCGAAAAAGTTGAAGCTGTTATAGCTGCAAAGGGTGGACCAACGCCATTTTAAACCCTATGGTTTAAGAATGGGATGACACTTAATAATAATTTGATGCTGAATTGTTCGGAGCGGTTGTCCATTGATCGGTGACCATGGCAGCGTACATGTTGAGGTATCCTTGGGCAAGATACTGAAACCTAAATTCCTCCCCATGCTGCGTTCATCTGTGTTTGATTGTATTCCTGATGGTGGCAGGTGGCACCGCGTAGGGTAGCCTCGGCCACCAGGGTGAATGAGCGCAGTCTGTAGTGTAACATGCTTTGAGTGGTCGCAAAGACTAGAAAAGTACTATATAAGTGTACTCCATTTACCATTTACTTAAGTTCATATGCGGGTCTAGCCTAGTCCTAACTAGACATTTGTACTTCATTTAATTTGTACAGAAGGTCTAGAACTGCCACACAGAGGTTTGCTCTCTCACTTGAAGGCGGTGCTGAAGTTTAAAATCTACTGGCTCTGCCGCAGTGCCACTCCGGATCTGCCTTAACCAATCGCTAATGTTTGGTTGTGACATATTACGAGGGAAAATCAAGCGTTATAAGACACAGCAGGGTCAGACCTAGTACTGAAGCGAAATTGAATTGAGCGGAAGTACGTAGGCTGGCGGAACCAGGCTAATGCCAGTGAAGGCCAGTGAGCAAATACTATTGTGTGGTTAGTGTTTATTAGTATTGGTGTATATGTTGGACCATTCTAGATTTGAGATAGGTGTCATCATTAAAGAGTTTGACCATCATAGTGAACAGTCAAGCTGTGAAATGTCTTGTTCAGCATTTATCTTACTCAAAAGTCTTTAACAAACATATCAAAGGGATCCGTATCAAGACTATCGTTTAAATAAAATTTTAAATAGTAAAAGACGGACGGAGTCTATTGATTCGTTTATTTTGTGCTGTCTTTCAGGGAACCATCACATTGATTTTGGCTACAGACATGGCACGACACGGTGAGATCCTGGACTCCTTCAAGCAGAAAGTCGACAACTTTGACTACACAGATGAGGAACACGTCACCTGTGTGAGGACACTAATCAATTCACAAACTAGTATTGGATGCCTCTCACACCTGTAGTGCTGTGTGATGGATCTGTGAAAAGTGGTTGATGTGGATTTCGTAAAATAATATATGAATAATTAGAAAAGCCACTTAGGTTTAACTGGTGACTCTAAATTGCCCGTAGGTGTGAATGTGAGCGTGAATGGTTGTCTGTCTATATGTGTCAGCCCTGTGACAGTCTGGAGAACTGTCCAGAATGCATCCTGCCTTTCCCCCAATGTCAGCTGGAATTGGCACCAGTCTCTGTGACCTGGGTTCAGATAAGTGGTTAAGGAGAATGAAATCCCATTAAAGCATCACCCACCCCCCAACAGTCCACGCCAAAGCAATTGACCTCTGGGAAACTGTTACGTTTGCTGCTTCGGCATCCATATTGAGGAAGGATTACACATAATACACATCCATGTTCACCGTATTTATTCCTTTCATAGCTCCGGGAGAGAACATCAGTAGCTATAGCATAACAGCAGATTCCCGCTAAAAAGGGGGTGGAGCTACAAACGTAAAGTGCAGTGTTGTAAACAATAATCATGACATTCACGACAGTCAGGTAGGTATTTACGTCACATGGAGTAGGACGTACAGCTTATAATACCAATACATATGAAAACAAATACGCCATAGAAAAAAAGGCAATATGGGAGTATATTAATGTCATATAGAATAAACAAGAACAAACATTTAAATGAGAGCACAAAACTTAACAGAAACACTGTGTATGCATTGCATGGTCATATAATATCCTCCTTTCATAGTGACATTTGCACTCTGTCCCTGTGCTTTGTGCAGCTGAAGATGGTGCTCATCAAGTGCTGTGACATATCCAATGAGGTGAGGCCCATGGAGGTGGCTGAGCCCTGGGTCGACTGCCTGCTGGAGGAGTACTTCATGCAGGTGGGTCCATCAAAGCAATGCTATAAGTGATAATAGAAACAGTATTAAGGCCAAAATGACAACACAGTGAAAATATGTTTGAGTTTGCCGTAGCTATAGTCAGACTTCATCACGTTAGCCTTAATGAGACTGATTGCCCTATGTTTGATGAAGAGAAAAAGAGAAAAGGTAAAAACATTCTACTGAGGATGTGGTTAAGCAATCATCAGAAGAAAAAAATGTAATCTCTTTACTTTTAAGGTGAACTCCCCCTTGAAGCTGTAAGTCACATCATTGTTATGTATTTGTATATTATTGTCATTTCTCCCTCCTGTTTGTTCAAATCATGCTGATGATCATTTTGTGTCTGTGTGCTGTTCAGAGCGACAGAGAGAAGGCTGAAGGGCTTCCTGTGGCTCCTTTCATGGACAGAGAAAAGGTCACCAAGCCAACAGCCCAGATTGGCTTCATCAAGTTCGTCCTCATCCCCATGTTTGAGACTGTGATGAAGGTGAATATGCAGGTGTAAAGTAACATTTGATATTACATATGACAGTACCCATGAACCAAGACAGAAAACAGCTGCTGCTATTGTAACTTATCAATATTATATAACTTATGGATAATGAAACCTTTGGCAAGCTAATTTAATGCGGAATTGGTCTGACTGCCTCTTCCTACACTAAATGAATGCAATGTGAAGCAACAGTGTAGTACTGATGATATAAACAGGATAGTTCATGGCCACCACACAATGTTTGTACATACAATTAACAGCAGTTTTTGTTGCACATGATGATAGCTACACTTGGTATAGATTTGGTATAATGTCTGGCTAAATGTGTCTACAGTCAGTGGTGGAAACTAAGTACGTTAGTAAGAGATGTACTTCATTAAAATGTTGAATTACTTGTGTCTAGCTTGTGTATTTCCATTTTCTGTTACTTTTTATTTAACAGTTATAATGTTCATATTAAGACCAAAAAAATACAAAAGTACAATGTTTTGTTAAAGATCAAAGCACCCTCCAGTTAAAGCCCAAGCCATGTTTCAAATGTTGTTAGCAGTTCCACCAAAAGTGATTTTAAAGTTCTCTTTATTTAGATAGTTGTCATAGGAACCAGTGTACATACATACATAGATGTATATGTGTGTGTACTAGTTGTTCCCACAGATTGAGGAGGCAATGGTGCAGCCACTCAGAGAGTCAAGAGACCGGTATGAAGAACTCAAACAGATTGATGACGCCATGAACGAGGTTGGATGATGTCTTTAAGTGTGTGGATGCGTTCACTTTTCCTTAGTGCAGATTGTGACTGGTAACGAGCAATGTTCCCTTCAGGTGCAGAAAAAGAAAAGTGAAAACTTGACCATGGGGAAGAAGAAGTAAGACGCAAGGTAGGAAGGAACAGAGGTTTGGTGAGGTGTCTACTAGTTCAATGATTCTCAACTGATGGGTCGGGACCCAAAAGTGGGTCGTGGACCCATTTTCAGTGGGTCGTGGGCCTTTGCCTGGGCAAAAGGAATCCTGTGGTTTTATTTTGAAGGGGATTTTTTTATGCCGTCTATTCACTCTCACAGTTTGTTTTCATCTGCTAATTGAGCATGGCGAAAGTTTGAGTCTTTTTGAAACTACTTCTCACTAGTTGGACATTTTTATTTAATGTTGAAATCACTGTTGAGTCTGTTAAAATAAGGTTGCGTTATCCAAGATTTGTTTTTAAATAAAAATGCTACTAATTTAGTGTAAAAGGGAATATTTTCCTCTCTAGCATCATTTATCATTAAACTTTTGTTGTGTTGGCATACTGTGTTATTCTGCACTATCCAAGGTTCAATCTGCTCTCATTAAATACATTTTAGAAGTTGAACGTTTTCTTCGATTTCGCTTGTCATTGCGGGGTGATGGTTGGTCCCAAAGCCAGACCAGTTGAGAACCACTGTACTAGATCATAGATTTTCTTCATGAAGCCAACTTCTCTGTTTCAGCACCAGTGAGCGTAGAGCACAAGAGTGAAGCAGTATGACGTAAGGTCCCACATTTGTTGCTTTATGGGCTGAACAGCTCTCCATTTCTCTCTTCTCCTCACTTCTTTTTCTTGAAGAGCAGAGGAGCAGCAGGATGTGTGATCTAGGAAAATCAGTCAATCTGTCACAGAATTGTGCAGGGATGGATTTAACCACAGCTCTGAGACGGCGTTACAAACTACTGATGGACTCTACGACCAGACAGACAATCCCAAGCCTTTTTCGGGGAAATGTCAACAGTTGTACAGCACAGACTCCTTCAGTGAACAATATTTAGAGACATATCTGCATTGTTTTTTTATTTGACGTCTTTTTTTTTTCTTTTTTTTTTTTTACAGATTGTACAGATTTATAGTGACCTTTGTTCTTTCTTACAAAAAATAAAAGGATTACTTTCAATAAGTCCTGTCTGGACTGGTAGTGTGTGCTTATTATTGTTAAATAGCAACATTTTATCTGTAACACAACCTCTTCAAAAAGACACCCAAACATTTTCTGTACTTCATAAAAATATATACAGTGTATGGATATGTATTACTTATGTGTCGTGTTCAGCATAATTATAGTCAATTCACCAGCCTGGATGATCAAACATGCTAAATTAGCAAATGCACATTCAATTAGGTCATTTGATTGATCAGTTGCAGATTTGTTCAGGGATGTTACCCTGAGCACAATATAATTAAAAGGGCTATAAACACTATACAAACACCATTCCTTACAAATTATTATGTTGCTCTGTGTCTGCTGGCCAGGATGAACAGAATTGTGTGCGTGTGTGAGCACGGCACTACGTGTAATGACATTAAATGTCACTGCAGATACATCTCACCCCAATCATACCCCAATCAGCTGTCTTGAACACACCCCATTCTTTCTGTGACAAATAACTTCAATTACTCATTAAAAAAAACAGAAGTTTGTCAACTGCAAAAAAACATTTATTTTAAAAAAGCAGCCAGGAATGTGAACCAAACATAAAATTCCATCTACTCAGGCCACGTGGCAAAGCACAATCTCACCTTGTGCTTCATCAGAGGCAAACATTCAACTAAGATTCACCAAACAAAGCATGAAACAAAATTGCTTTTTTCAAATTATCTATTCAGCTAGATGAAGTCTCTTTCTTGGCCTTCTTGTTGCCGTTTACTTTCTGTCTCTTCCCCCTCTTCAGCTGCTGCTCCTCCAGTCGCTGCTGCTTCTTCTGCAGGTACGTTGTAACGTTGTCAAAACCCACCTTGTGCAGGTGCTCGAAGCGGTTGTCGGTCCTTGCGGAAGCTGAGAAAACAGCGGAGGAAATGGTTGGTGACGAACCACAGCTCAACAATTTAAATTTCTTTAAGAAGAGAACCACATGAACGTGCAAAATAGTGGAGGCATAAACCAAATACTTTGGACTTCCTACTCAGGTCATATCATACTTTAAATTCTAGTGCTGTGAAGCAGGATTTGCGTGGTAACTCGAGGGTTAACTCTGGGTTTTCTGTCCTATGACGGTGGTTCACTTATGACCAGGGTACATCTCGGTGATCACTCCAGAGCATGTTATGTTTGAGTTACACAGACAATTCTCTTGAAAATTAATAATAATCTATGTTCTGGTCAGAGGGACTGTCAGTCACTTAAGTGCTGTGTTTCCATGGTGACATGTCATAGTTGTGCTCTTAAAATCCTGCATGTCAAACCCACATTATTGTTGAATGATATTGGTATAAAAGCACATAGACTGACTGAAGCATTGAAGACTCTTGCTTATAAAGTGATTTAATAAGATGAGATAGAAATTATATTCATGTTTTTTTTTTTTTGCTCCAAAATCTTTTACAGAGTTACTGCTGAAAGAGTTGCTGTCAAACACAAAATAATTAAATGAAAATATGTAATTGTAGTCAGATCTACAGGTGATTATTTATGGATGGAAACACACTAATTAATGCTTCCATTTTTTATGACCACACAGTTCTGTTTGAGGCCTGTGTTTGAAGACTTTTTTTTTCAGATTTATTCCTGTATTTTATGTTCTTCTGTCCAGCAGCTTCATCTGGATGCCTTGGTTCATTTTTTTTTTAGTGATATTAGATGACACATCACACATTCAGATGTTATGATGTTAACCCTTTTAGTGTTTCATTTATTTCTTTGAGAAAAAAAAGATGACACAAGAGTCTTTTTTTTTTTGGAACTCAAGTGTTGGTTTTTATCTTTGAAAAAGACACGTTTTTCTTTTTGATGCCATTGAGTGGCATTTTCTTTTCTTTTTCGGCCTATTCTGTTGTCTGAGTTTAAGGTTACCTGTCAAATGTCAGTGGCTTGTTTAGTTGTAGTTTGCACAATGAAGAGGTCAAAAGGGCCACATGGTTAGTGTGAAGCATAGAGGTGTGTGTGTGTGTGTGTGGGAGAGAGAGAGAGAGAGAGGTGACCAACCATCAAGTGTCTCCCAGTGTGGCTTGAAGGCTTCAGTAACTCTGTGAAGTTCAGGGCTCTCAGCATCACACTAGATGGAGCAGAGAGTACATTAGTCAGGTGAAGCCAGCACACATTGGAGATGGACTAATGATGGGAAAACACTAAAGAATACTGAACTTGGCCACAGCATCAGAAGGCCAATCAGTAAATCTTTGTCTCTCCACCACTGCAGGGTGATGAGAATATAAAATATAGTACATAGGCAGCTACAGTTCCAAATCAGGAATGAATATCAGGACATTCCCACAGGTAGTGAACGGTCCAATATAATCATAGCAGATACTATGGATGTTGTCCTGCTGTAAACCACATGTCATAATCTCTGCTTGGGGCACTTTTAAATGCCTGCTCTTTTTTTGAAAAGTAACCCCCTTAAATGTGTATGTGGTACTTTAATATATGTATTATTAAAAACATAAATCCCTGGACTAAATGTGTTTCAAAAAAAGATTTCTTTTCATGCTCAAAAACATATCACACAGATCTGTGTTCTCTGAAATATAAAAAAAACAATGTCTGCTGTTCATGAAATTGTGTCTGCATGATATGTTGGTATGGTATGCATCCATAAATTCAGGGCAAATATAGCTAATATGTTGATTCTGATCATTTCATTATTTTTTACAGTCTATGGCATAAAGCTACAACCAGTATCTTAATGTGTATGACTATATCACACTGTACCTCCCAGGAGTCTTGTCTGTGTGTGTAATTTTGAAGAGGTTCGTCACTTGAGTCCATCAGCACCCAGAGCCGACCTTCAGGGTCAAAGGTCATGTCCAGGGGGCAGTGGGGCAGGGAGAGCCTGCTGTGTGGCACAAGCTTCTCTTTGCCCTGGTCCAGAGTGAAAAACTGAACTGTGGACACTCTGAGGACACACAGGAAACATTAAACTGTTAAATCAATCAGCTAATCGCTGGGTTGGTCAGTCACACACACATTCAAACTTCAGGCGTCACCTACGAGTACAGTGACCGTCTGCTTCTATAGGTCCAAAAATACATTTAAAGATCAGAAGCGAAAATAGCTTCAAGCCAGCTGTAGTCTCAATGTCATGCTAAAGTCAAAAGTAGCTTCCTGTTGGGGCTCTGGCTCAGAGCTACTCTAGAAAAAGCTTTGGGACCTAAATAAAATATTCAACCCACAATATGAGAACCAGAACAAAATGCTACAGCTCATCCACATAGTGACTGAAGAGGTATTTAGAACATGTGCTCTTATTCCTTCTGCAAGGAATAATACCTTCTCAAGTCATGGAATTTTGTTTTAAATTTAGATGAAGAACACGTGGTTGAACAGCACTGTCCACTACCTAAAATTTCTAAAATTTCGCCAAGTTTCTGTGAAACAAATAACAATCCATGGTTGAGATTGCAGCCAGTGTTTAATTCCTCTCTGCCTGCCTAAGTGCCTCCTCTTATGAAGAGATGGATGCGGCGATGAGCTGCCTTGGCGGAGGTCTGCCCTCTCTGAGTGCTTTTCTAGTTGTATTTTGTATTTTTTTTAATGTTTTTTTTTTTTGTGAGAATGGAACAAAGACATAAATCAGCAGCTGTAGCACAAATTATGTGGTAGGTGTTCCTATAGCTGCAAGAGGAACACTGTGCCCTCAGATCACACTGACACATGTTGTCCACTGGCCAAGGGTAAGTGGTTGGGATGGGTTTAGGAGTGTGGAACATTGATTGATTTATATATATATATTATCACGCAGTTTAAGGCCAAACCATGCAGGTTTTCTCATGCAGTAACACACTTTTTTACCTATTGTTTCTAAATAGTTCTGCCCACTGGGGTCCCTAAAAAGTCTTTTAATTGCATAATTTGGGTATGACTCGAAAGATGAGACTCTTGTAGATTCCATGAGCCTAATTTTATGTGTGATGTTAGTCCCAATAGTAGCATTTCATGTAGTGAGAGCATATCTTGAAACTTGACCTTACTGTATAAAATGAGCTGCTATGACTTCTAGGATAATCCTCATAAAACTGTAGAACCACAAACTCGAGACCTAATTTTATTTAAATTTACATATACAGTATCTTCGATCGCTGGCAGTGTGACTGAAGTTTGAGAGTGTTCAAACAAGAGAGAAATGTGAGAAAATGTTAATGCCTGTCTGAGAAAAGTGTATAAAGTGTGTAGTGAGGGGTTTTGCAATCTTAAAACATTTAGAATCATGGTAAAAAATAAAGCTGACTACTTCGCGGATTTCGGTTATTTTTAGAACGTAACTTCCGCAATTAACGAGGGACCAACTGTATATCGAATCGCAATACTTGTAGAATGGCAATTATCAAGAATCGTGATAAAAATCAAATCGGCATCTTAGAATCATGACACAGTCGAAATTGTGACCAAAGCATATAGTCCCACCACTAGAAACCAGTCTCGAGTATGAGGAGGCATCTGATAAACTAAAAACCTGCAATACGTTAAGAATAGTTCTCAGGAACTTTAAAGCTTCCATCTGGAAAATGATTTCAGCTTTACTGCTTTGAGTCTTTTGTTATTAGAAGTGTTGTCTTGTGAGGCAGTTGTTTTTGTTTGTAGCCCAATGAAAGTTTGAAATAAAAGGAGAAAATTAAAAAAAGAATAAGTGGATCTGCCACATTAATCAGATTTGCGACAAAAGCTGAGATAGCATCCCAGAAAATAATCCTGTTAAACAACAAATTCTCTATCAAAGTCAAATAATCTATTTACACACACTCACCTTTCACACTGCACCGCTACATGGAGGGCATCAGGAGAACTGGTGATACAGCACACAGTTGGCTTCTGGGAAATAAATCAAAAAGAGACGTGATGGAGTCATGACAGGTTTCTTATTGTTCCTTTGATAAAATAGGTTTTTTTACTGCCTTTCTTGTTATTATAAGTAAGAGCAAAACTGTATTGACTGAAACTTTATTTATTCACAGAGTCAAAGCTCCATTGAGCCATGTATTCCTATATCCCCAACTAGTAATGACTTTATGACCTTCTTCAATGACAACATTTTAACTATTTGAGATCAAATTCACCACCTCCTGCCCTCAACTGGCACCGATTTATCTTCAAACTTTCTTCATCTAAGCAGTCAACCTGTCCCCAACAACACTTTTCTGGGACTTTCTACACAGCAATAGTTTACATACAGATTTTCAGTCAGGATTTAGAATGCATTATACACGGAAAACTGCACTGGTAAAAATGTCAAACGATCTTTGCTTGCTTCAGATAAAGGACTGTCTCTGTACTTGTCTTGTGAGATCTGAGGGATACATTTCATACCATTCACCATCATTCACCATTAACCCTGGTTCCTGGAATAGATCCCAGGACTTGCTACAGCCTCATTGTTGTAGGCAACTGTCTTAGGGTAAAACATGCTGTGGTTACAGTGGTTACCTTATTTTCGTTAGCATCAGAGCTCTGTGTTTCTTCAAGATCTTCAAGGTCCCAGCTCTGCAGCTGACGTCCGGACTCAAATTCCCACAGCTTCATGGTCCCATCCTGACAAGCACAAACACAACACATTACACTAAAAACTAACCACACAATGGTTCTATTAAATTGGGTGGGAGGTGTCCAGATGTGGGAAAACACAGAACAGAACAAACACAGTTACACTCCCAAAATGTTTGTATAATCTTATTAAAGATGACCATTACTAGGTCTTTCTAAAAACACTAAGAAGCTTGGGACTGTTGAAGCTCCTAAGCAGAGAATAACTGAATCGCTGAGAATTGGCTCACATGCTCATCTTTTCTGGTCTGGTCTAATTCTTTATTGTTTCTTTCAGATTAGAATTAGTGACAAAGTAGCAGATACGTGATCTTTTACATCTGTACTGCTGCTACTGTTCTGTTCAGAAGGACTACTGTCCCTTCCCACTTTGTTCTGTGATGTCGGACTGCCAATATTACGCCATCGCAGAATCAGTATCAATGTGCTGAGGCTCATTACGGCAATGGAAACGCAGTCCGAAAGGGTCTATAGAGGAGGGAATATGGTGTACAATCTGAAATATTAACTCAACTTCATGAATATTTTCAATTAGTCCAAATGAGCTCTGCTCTCTTCATGTGTGTCTTGCGTGTGTCCGCATCATGTCCATAAAGAAATGTGATATGGTACTAAAGAATAATAAAGTCAGAAAAAAAAACGTGATCGTTGCAGCTATGCAGTAAACTCGTTGTGGTTTGTGCATAATGGCTGGGTTAAATGGCTGCAAAACAGCAGGGGTTCATTACTTTTTCACAGCTGTCAGACATATTCTATAGCATGACAGCCCTGGCATCTGGTATAATTTGACAAAAACTGCTACGGCTGATGTTTCTGCTTGAACAAAAATAGTTTTACCGGTACTCTTTAACAAAATGATTATCTCTGAAGAGATTCTACCTAATGTTGTCTCACACTTTTAATTTAACAATCAGAGCCTAACGAGGCAAAACCAGGTACTTTTAGTGGGCATGGTCGAAGCTGCCCCAAACATTAGTTACATTGCAACATGAGTCGTGGCTGACAGCTGAGGCGATCTACTGGACCACCTCCAAAACTTAAGTACCTTGGGTCATTTACACACTCTATACAACCAAAGTTTAAAAATACTCGATTTCCCCTTTTTCTTTGTCTTCTGTTTTGATCACTAACCTAGGTAGGTGGTTCATTTTTTACACTGTTACCGTAGGCTTTAGCATAGGGCTGCACAATTAATCTTATTTTTTTACCTTTACCTTTAATAAGAGGTTTGTGTGCATGTGCATATGTGTGTTAATGTCACCTTATAGATTGCACACATACCCCTGATCCTGACAGCAGCCAGTTTGGATGCCCTGATGGGACCAGCAGGGCACTAACAAACCTGAGAA
>CAFUXE010000195.1:1103642-1122895 GCA_903364295.1 Serranus cabrilla
ATTATGTTTTCACAAACATGGCAGGAGCACAGGTGATCCTGATAATTAATCAGCTGAGTGAAGACTTGATTGATTCAGGTGTGTTTCTTCTTGGTTGGAGCAGAAACCTGCAGCCACTCGGCCCTTTACTGGATCAGTTTGACACCCCTGATAGGGTATCAATGTACAGTGTGTGCTTCAGTTTTTATAGTCCAGTTGCACTTTTGATTGTTTTGTCCATTACATTAAATGGCAATAAGAATTTGTCATATAATGCTCTTACTGTAAACCCCCAAAAAGTTTCAATGCTGTCTAAAACAGATAAATGCAAAGACATTTGCTAAGCCTTTTGACATATCTGCAATTGTCAAAATCCAAACATTACTATTTATTGTAAATCTGTTTTATTTTCATCCATCTCAGTTGAGATCCGGCCCAGAGAAGTTGGAGTCCTAACTTTAAATCTCTAGATGTAGTGATGAACTGTGTTTGCTGACAACATTGTTTCAGAACTCATGTAGCAATGTCCTTTATACCGTCATTTTGCTATTTAATGCAGTGCTGCCTGAGAGGTCGAAGGTCACAGGCATCCTATGTTGGCCTTGCCAAAGCAGAGATTTCTCTGATTCTCTGTATTTTTTTTTTTAATGATGTTATGGTTTGTAGAAGATGAAATCCATAAGTTCTTTTAAGTTGTGTGTTGAGAAAAAATATTCTTAAACCCTGAGCCCTTCCTAAACTGTTGGATTATTTGCAGTTTTTCACAAATTAGTGAACATCTGAGCCTTTTGAGGAAACCCAATCATGATGCTATTACCTGTTACTAATGAACCTGTTTACCTGTGGAACGTTCCACATCTTTCAGTCTTTTGTGAGTCATTTCCCAACTTTCTTGGAACGTATTGCAGGAATCAAATTCAGAATAAGAACATTAAATACATTGTGCCTGCACAATTTTCAATTGAATAAATGTCAAATGTTTAGCAAATAATTATCTTAAGTTTCTTTACAACAATAATAATTGTACAAATTCCAGTTGGGACGTCGTCTAAAATGTAGTCTGTTCTGTGGTACTTTAGGCCTTGCCCCTTTCAGTTTCAAGAGTTTGTAAGAGTTTCCTTGGGTTTAATTCAGTTTTCTTCATATTTCTTCAGTTTCTTTCAGTTTTTCTTCATTTTTCTTCAGTTTCTTTCAGTTTTTCCGCAGTTTTCTTGAGTTTAATTCATTTTTCCTAATTTTTCTTCAGATTCTTTCAGTTTTTTGCAGCTTTCTTCATTTTTCTTTAGTTGAATTCAGTTTTCTGCACACAAAACTCCTTAAACTTGTTAACGATCAACTACTTAACTAAAATAAACAAAGCAGGATTCTACATTTTCCTTTTGTGTGTTCCATGGAAATTGTTGAAAAAATCTGGATGTAGCGATCCAACCAAGAATGTCCTGCTCGGGAAATTAATTAAATCCTGGAGTGAAATGGTGAAATGAGTGAAATTTACTGAAAAGTGAACTTTGTCTCATCCTGCAGGGCAACTGGGGGGCTAGTCGATGCAGGTTCAGAGTATGAAAAGGCCTTGGCAGAGGAGGTTGCAAAGCTTCAGAGACTTTATGGTGGTGGAGACCTCACATCTTTTCCAGAGTTCAAATTTACAGGTGAGTCAAGTTAATCAACTATTGCTTAGCCATTACACCTCACACTTGCACTGTGAATAGCAGTACTTTGCTGCAATACAGTTCCAGAGGGAACCACAAAGCAAGTTTAACAAAGCCAGACTTTACTTTGCCTCAGCTGGCTCAAAAAAGCCTCAAACCCTAGACATAACAGGTTCCATGATGGTGGTGATCAGCTGTCTTCATTAACCCAGGCTTTCTTCATCTGGCCCTTTGAGGGAATATTACATGAAGACATTATGGTAAAAAGCAACAATGTTGCTGCAAATATAACAAGAAAGAGAAAGATACATATTGTGTAAATTTGTAAGACACTATTTAACCACCCAATGCACTCTCAATGCCATTAATTTCTAATGTGACAAGTGCACATTCTGCAGGTTTTAAACTTTAACCCTTTGATTCAGCAGATTTAAATGTTGGGCTCAAGAGCTGTATTTAGGTCTGACACTGTCCCATAATGAATTACACAAGAAAATCACAGCTTTACGCCAAATCATAATTAAATGAATTGATTTATCTGTGAGAAGACGTTAGACTTTTATAGGAAATTTCTTTTCATGCCATTATGAGCAAATGGCCAGGGAACACTATAAACACTGAGTAGTTCAACAAGGGCAAATATGTAAATAAAATAAAACTGTTTTTGCTGAGATTTTCTGCATCACTCATATAGGTTCCTGTGCCTCTGTAATTGCATCACTTCACTTAACGGGTTTAGTAACATGCAATTTAATATGGATATTCATGGTCCCCAGTGGACGATTGTTAGCTCGTTTGGTTTGTTTTTTTAGTGACAGCCTGACCTGTTTGATTCTCAGACATTAAGCAGCATTAATGTAAGTATATAATAGATCTTGCACTGGTTTAATATCTCTACTTTTTGTTTTTCAGAGCCCAAGTTTGACTGAAGTTTTCCAGAGGTGAACATCAGCAACTGAACTTTTCTAATGTCACCCTTTCCACCATATATCTGTGTATTAACAGTCTGCTTAAAGTTGCAACTAAACATCGCCTCTAGCTTTGTGCGTAAGAATAAGGCTGTATAAATGGCTAGGTATTTTAAGGGAATGGAAGCTAAAGCATGAGATTTAAATGTTTGGCAGACAGAGTGAATTTAGAGCTGTGAAATAAGCTTTGTATAGATTGATACATGGCTGAAGAACCAAGTGTGAATAAAAAGAAATTCCAATTCATATTTGTCAATATTATGTTTTTGAGATTTTATATTCTCTTTTCACAAAAACTGAGGAGTAGAAATGTGTTTTCTATCTCTATATGCTGTATATCTGTAGGGGAGACTATAGTTGGTTGTAACACTTTCTGGCTCACTATTATTTGTTCACTACAATAAGCAAAGCTTCCACTTTCTGGAACTATATCGAAAGATTACTTACCTCCGCCAAGGAGGTTATGTTTTCCGCAGAGTTTGTTCGTTCGTCTGTCTGTCTGTCTGTTTCTTAGCAACGTAACTCGAGAATTTATGGACAGATTTGGATGAAATTTTCAGGAAATGAGCTGCCTTGGTGGGGGTCTGCACTCTGAGTGCTTTTCTAGTTTATAAATGGAGTTACATTGTTTCAACATTATTATCTCTGCTGGGGTAAATAACAGAAGAATTCAATTAAACAATTACAATAAAAACACAGAAACTGGAACATACATTGATACCCAATTCCTGATGGTTTGAACTTGCTGACTTGTATTTGTTAAGATACATTGAGTGAGTCCAAAATACAAGTCTTCTGTGATAGTTCACACTGCTGTAATGATCACCTCATCAGATGCAGATTTTAATATGCAAGCACACCAAAACATAGAATAAAATTATTTATATTCCTGACAAAATGTTACAAGGTAAAAAATAAAGTGGTAGCACAAAAAAAATGCATTACATTACTTTTACACTATTGCCAAAAGTACACTGCTCAAAGGAACTCAGGGAACACTAAAATAACACATCCTAGATTTGAATTAAATATTCTTATAAAATACTTTGTTCTTTACATAGTTGAATGCACTGACAACAAAATCACACAATCAATGGAAATCAAATGTATTAACCCATGGAGGTCTGGATCTGGAGTCACACTCAAAATTAAAGTGGGAAAACACATTACAGGCTGATCCAACTTTGATGTAATGTCCTTTAAACAAGTCGAAATGATGCTCAGTAGTGTGTGTGGCCTCCACGTGCCTGTATGACCTCCCTACAACGCCTGGGCACGCTCCTGATGAGGTGGTGGATGGTCTACTGAGGGATCTCCTCCCAGACCTGGACTAAAGCATCCGCCAACTCCTGGACAGTCTGTGGTGCAACTAACGTTGTTGGATGGAGCGAGACATGATGTCCCAGATGTGCTCAATTGGACTCAGGTCTGGGGAACAGGCGGGCCAGTCCAAAGCATCTTAAAGGAACTGCTGACACACTCCAGCCACATGAGGTCCAGCATTGTCTTGCATTAGGAGGAACCCAGGGAACATCCGCACCAGCATATGGTCTCACAAGGGATCTGGGGATGTCATCTTGGTACTTAACCCTGTAATACCTGACCCCAGAAATAATGGACAGAAAATTGTGATTTCTTGAATCTGGAACCTTTATTTGGCCCTTTCACAAAATTTGAAAAAAATAATTACAAAAAATTATTTGCATTTAGGTTTTTTCAGTTTGTATCGTAAATGATACATTGGGCATTACATGCAGTTTTGGCGATACAACAACAACATCAGCCTCTTTCTTCTAAGCATGAAAACAGCAGTTAAGGCAATTCAGACATTGGCCTCTTAATTTTTCAAACTGCTACCTTTTCCAGTAACTTTTTCTTGTATTATGAACAGTAGTAAGCATGAAAACAGCAGATCAGGCGAAACAACAAGAACATCAGCCTCTTCATTTTTTTAAAACTGTGACTGTTTCCAGTGACATTTCTTTTATTATGCCATGTGGTAATCATGGAAACAGTTCCTGTCCTTGTTTGTCACATTCTGAACAGAATTGATCAAACCCCTCACAAAAAAGGGTACCTAACTTACTGTTACACAGAGTTTTATAATTAGAATGTACAACTATCTGATTGGTCTAAACTGTTTGGGCAGTACTGAAGATTTAGTCTCAGTCCGCCCATCGTTGGCACACAAGCTATGTCCATAGCCTCTTGGTGCTACAGCTTTCTGGCCACCGCCCTGTGGAAGGAAGACAGCTAACCCCACACTGCCCTTATTTGGATTTTCCTATCTCATGTCTGAGGTCATCTTCACCTGGGTTTATAACTTTGATGTAGCTCTCAATGGGCTTCTTGTGCTACATCTGCCTTCAGATATGTGAATATGTGTAGGGTTGTTTATCTGTGTGTGTCTCTTGAAACAAAGTGTGTGCGCTGCATACTCCCTTCCTCAGTACTGTGTGTCTCGAAACTGTTATCTGTGTGCTGGTACCTGTTGGTATGTGTGACATATTTAATCTGTGTTTTAGGCCTTGTGTGGTATATACTTTAAGCAACATTTATTACTAGTGTCATGGTGTAGATAATTGCTAATTTTTTCCAACCCTAACACTTTCCTTCAAATGTACACTCAGAAAAATGATGTAAAAATAAAAATAGATGATCAGATAAGTATGTTTAAAAAGGACTTTTTGATTGCACAGTAACAAGGACACATGGTCCAATTAATACTTAGGAAGGATAAGGACTGACCACAGGATGTGTGCTTTACATTACTGTTGTAAACTGTAATGGGCCTATATGATGAATAGCTGGCGTTACTCACTTTCAAGACAAAGACACCATATGATGTGCTGTCTCTCCATATGGAAGACTGCCACATCTTGACACCTTGCATCCTCTTTTGTTGTTTTTGGACTGTGGGAGGAAGCCGGAGTACCCGGAGAGAACCCACGCACACACAGGGAGAACATGCAAACTTCACACAGAAGGGCCACAGGCCGGGATCGAACCAACAACCCTCTTGCTGTTACCTGTAAGTCATCTCCCAAATACTGAATATAAGAATGTAAAAGAACAGATGTGCCCTTTATTTAACAACTGTCGTAAAGCTACAACAGCAGAATTTTACCGTTAACATCCAGTGGTTGTGCTCAATTATCTCCTTAGTACAGGCAAATACCAGGGAAACGTTCGTTTTTTCCCCGTGCCGTAGGCTAGTCATATCAATTCATACCGGTATCTTTGTGTGGAACGGTTGTTTTTAGCTCACAGTTTCCAGTCGGAGCACAACACTGGGAACACAAAATGGCGACCTCCTTGCTGCGTTTAGGGCGACTGGGTCCCCTCAAGGTAAAAAAGGATTAATTGCCTCCCAAGCGTATTACAAGTGATCTGTTTAGATGCCGTACATTTAAATAAATTGGTGTACAGTTAACCGATTCAGTGGACATGAAATATTGACTCAGTGGCACTGTCTCCTTCGTACTGACCCTGAGATTCAGTCTTACCTCCACCACGAAAAAAAGAGTATGCGGTACTTAGTTATCTCATCATCGCCACACCTGACGTACTTCTGGGCTGTACATCTAAACTTTTTTTAAATAACAATTGCAACATGAAACTTTTTTATTGAAAGCGAAAACTCAAATTTCGTGAAAACCGCTTTTAGGCCCCGCCCCGACCAGAGAGGAAAACAATCCATGTCTCTCCAGTGACTTTTTATTGAAGGGAACCTCTTTTGTCTATGTGTTTGTTATCAAACCACTAAAAATGTCTAATGCGTGTGAAATGCTCTACCAACAGGGTAAATAACCAATAACTACGTTTTCACAACCTTTTTGCGAAAAAATGAATTTGTTAGAGGACAAAGGTGGATAGAGACGTATAAAGATATGGTACATCAGTAGTGACTGAAAAAAGTTGGCTCCTCTGATGGAATATAGAAAGCTATGCAGTATTATGTTTGCAAGGGCCTTAGCTTGCTAACACTTGGATAACACTAGCTTATACATATAGAACCCTAACTTGTCCTCTCTGGTAGACATGAGGTGTGTCTCATGTCTCTTAATTGCATCCACATTTCCCTAACTTGCGTCTTAGTCAAAGAGATGCATGGAGACAAGATGAGGAAATAATAAAGGGTTAAGATACATGACAAATCCTTCCTCTGTGGCGTCACATTAAGCGACGGCAGCAGCAGATCACAGCTGAACCAGCTGTCAGTGGGCTTTAACAGTTATTTGTGTCTGCACTTTGCACAGATACAGACATGCACTAATAATAATGATAAAGGCTGTAAACAGTCATCAGTGTTTCTTCTCTGAATCCAGTTACCTGTATAACAAACAACTGCGCACAAATAAACTGCATTCGGCGAGGAGCCAATTCGAATTGTATAAATTATTATTATTGTGTACCAACTTATTTGGCATTTGGAGGCTTTATCATACTCAAAAAGTTGTTTCAGGTCTGTTGCAAAATTAGATATTTTAGGCGTCTCACAAATGGGCATGGCAAAATACCTTAGTGGTGCCCCTACAATGCTTAAATGGATGGAATCCAATGGCGAGCTTTCACATAGACAAACAAAATGTGGTAGGCAGATGTAACTTCATAGATGCAACAAAAGGCCTCTCGTATGCTCACCTTACACTTAACAGGAAGTGAGCCATCTCGTCTCGAATGCCAATATTAGCCTGTTTTTGCCATTGCCGGCCTCTGTATTTGAACAAATTCCTCCGAGAGCTGTAACCCGATCGATTTCAGATTCGATCAGTATCATCTTCAGACCATTGTGATGAAAAGTAATTTACAGTTTTGTCTGTTATCAAAGTATGTGGGTGTGTCCTGGCGGTGTAATATTTTTTTTGCCATAAAACAGGAAGTTGCGGATTCACTATCCAATCTGCCCCAAATTTCTCATGCACTGTGAGAGTCCAGTCTTGAACACATACTCGTCAATGTCCTAGCACCTCCTGCTGGCAACAGCAAGGGATATTTTATACATGTTATATACTGTGATGCCTTGCTCTTCACTGGTTTACCAGATCCATCTTAAATGGGGTCAGACATGCCTCAAGATGTTAGTCATTTGTGGTGAAGATTGTGAGTTTTCATTGTACAGTGTTGCTGTGGTGGCATGACGCAGTGAGTTGCTGTAACTTCAGCCTACATGATCCAATCAGTCCCAAATTTCTCATGTGTGATGAGAGTCCAGGCCTGAACCCATCCACATGTAAATATTAAGCCATAGTCTTTGCAACTCCTGCTGGCAACAGTAAATAATATGCGATATACATGTTTTTCACTTTTATGTCCTGATGTCTCCTAAACCTGAACACATTTTAGGCACAGGCATTTCCTTGCTTTGAGCCTTGATTTCATGTATGATAACAACAGCAGTGACTCAGTAAGAGCCACAGTAAAAGTGAAATCCATTAATTAAAAATCTAGGTATGATAGTGTAGTATGATGTCAGAGAAACAGTGTGTAAAATGAATTAAATGTAGGCTAAGTGATGTCTTGGTTGTCTGTGTAAGCACTCATACAGAAAGTTCTGTTTTCTTCTGCAGTGTCTCCAGTTGGAGAGCTTGGGAGCCCTCAGGACTCGCTTGGCTGCGTCGTTCTGCACTCAGGCTGAAGAGCCCACCAAGCCAGCGAAGAAGACAAAGGCTGCAAGCAAGAGTAAGGCCTGATGATTCTGTTATTAAGTTTTACATTTTGCTGGGGGATTCATCTTGCATATTAATACCCCCCCCCCCCCCCCCCCAGTAATGTTTCTTAATGAATATGGTTTAAGATTAAGATATGCTGATTACTGTATATTTTAAGTTTAATGTGCAACCCTTTTTTCTACAGTGCAGGATACATGCCTTAGTCTAAAATCTGCCTTCTCTTTCAGTCATTCATTGCATCCAGAACAATTCACTGTTAAAATTGCTTGTGTTCTTGATTGTGTTTATTGTTGATATAAATAGTGTATAGAAAAAAGAAGGTTAACGGTATCTGTATTTTTCAGGAAAGCATAAATGGGTACAATATAAACTTCAAGCGACCTTTGATTCCCTTTGGAAGACGTGACACTTATATTGGAAAATAAATGTTTGTTCTTAATGATCTTGTCCCATTTACCATTTTCCTCAGCAGTGGAGGCTCCAGATGAGAGAGCAACCTTGCTAGCCTACAAGACAGCAGTTGTCTTCCCACTTAGACTTTCAGGAGTTTTCCCAGCACAGTGTCAGGGTGTAACTGAACCAGCGGCCAGCCCCACTGCCACTGCAGAAAATATTATAGCTGCAGCGCCTGTGGCTTCTACCATTGCACCAGCTGTAGCCGAGCCACAGGCCTCAGAGGCTCCAGCTGCTTCCGCAGATGTTGCTCAGGTTATCGCTGACACAGTTACACCTGCATTTGATGAAGCTCCCCCAACTGCTGAGCCCCGAGTTATTGCAAGCAGTAAAACCTCAGCACCAGACGATACTCCACTTGCAGCCTCCACCACAGATGACTCCATCTCAGCTGCCACAGCCTCGTCTGAGCCTGGTGATGCTGCAGCTGACTCCTCATCGTCAAGCGACTCAGACTCAGATTCAGACTCAGACTCGGACTCAGATTCTGGCGACAAGTTAGAAGTGAAGACTGAAACCAAGACCTCCCCACCAGAGGTGTCAGAATACACTGTGAAAGAAGAAGCAGAAGTCCAGGAGGTCACATCAGAAGTGAAGGAAGAAACTAATGAAGCTAAGAAGGCACTTCAACCACAACCTGAAGCTACTCCCGCCTGTGATGCTGAGGCTTTACAGGAGGCTGCTCCCGCAGCAGCAGCAGCAGTGCCCACAGGAGCAGACTGTCAGAAGGTAGAAGTCACCCTTGAGGCACCCAGTTTTAGCTCTGAGGAATCTGGGGTATCAGCTGAAGCTGCAGTGGTAAAAGAAGATGTTACATCTCCTGCCATCCTTGATGCCCAAATAGAAATTCCAGATCCTGTAAAAACCACAGAGCCCGCTGAAGCCCTTGTAGAAGCTGCTGATGCCCCTTCCGAAAATTCTGAAGTGGCCCTAGAGATTGCAGCCGCCGAAGGTGCCCCTCTAGAGTCAGCTGCTGAGCCTGTGGAAGCTGAAGCTGCCCCTTTGGAAGCTGAAGCTGTCCCTGTAGAAGCTACTGCAGAGCCTGTACAAGCTGAAGCTGTCTCCACTGAAGCAGCTGCTGATGCTGCCGCTGAAGTTTCTGCCCCTGCGGAGAGCACAGAGGAGCTGGTGGACGCAGCTCCAGTCGTAGCTGAAGCTGCCTCTGTAGAAACAGAAGCTGTCTTTACTGAAGCAGTGGCTGATGCTGCAGCTGAAGTTTCTGCCCCTGTCCAGAGCGCCGAGGAGCTGGTGGACGCAGCTCCAGTCGTAGCTGAAGCTGCAGGAGAGGATCTGCAGGCGGACCCAGTTGAACCATCTGAGGGTACACACTACACCACCCTATTCCCTAAATTTCTACCTCTTCCTCTCCTTCTCCCTCCATATGGTGACTTTTTTTGTGTGGATCTTTGAGCCCCTACAGATGACAACACTTTTCTCTCTGTCTTTCATAACACATTATGTTTAAGGTTTAACCAGGTGTCAACTCCCTCACATACAGTATTGCTGTTTCTTTCACGGCTTTTTTTAATATGATCCATGGATTCTTTTAAATAGCTTTGTTTTACTTCTAATTCATTACTTTTCCATCTAACCTCCCATTGCCTTGGTTTGCTGTTTGGTTGTTTTGCATGATTTGGGAGTAGTCTACATGTACTTTAACCATGCTTGTCAGGCTCTCTGGTGCATTCCTTTTCCTTCTGCACTTCCTGCATTTTACCACTTCTCCAACATTTTTTTTACTTGCATTCTGCTAGTTGAAGTTTAGTTTAATCTGTCTTTGACCCACCCATACAACTTTGTTGATGCTGTTGATGTATGATCAAAGAGATGTTGCTTGTTGCATATTGTGACTCACCAATTCCGCTTCTTTCTTCTCTTCTCTCTTGGTAACTCAGTAATCTACCACATATCTTTATTTTCAAAATCTCTCCTTCTCAGCCTCCCGCAGTTTCCATCCTCACTCCCAAAATATGTCTCTCATATTTTACTTTTTAAAAATATATATATTGCTCACTTTGGTTTATTCATGTCATTTATAATATCTCTGTTTGTTTGAAATATGGGGGAAATGTTTTTGTTACGGTTACATGTAATAATGTTGTTGTTTGGATTCGTTGTGCCAGGTAATGTTATTGCTAACAGTAATGTTAGAGTGCACATGGTTCTACAGTGTTACGTTAAAGATATGTTAAATGTTAAAAGGCCTCTTGTCCCTGACAGCAGCTGGATGAGTAGAAGCTGGGAGTGTTTGGAGTACGCGGAAGTATTTCAGGAAGCAGGATTACACACAATGTTCAGACACTCAATATTCAAACAATATTCACAATGTTTAACTATGCAAAATGATTAGTTGCCACCAACCAATGTTTACCAGTGGATCTCACTGACAAGTATCCTAAACATTCTTGTAACTGCATCCTCTTTTCAAAGTTTTCTCTGACTATTGGAATAATTCTGCTTCCCGGAACAACACATTCACACCTTGGTCATTAATGTCACCACTGTTTCATTTCTTTCTTTTTTATGAATTTTGTGAATCTGTTCTTTATCCACAAGGCTTATATGATATGCACGTTGTTGACTAATGAAAACATTTAAATGTGTCTTTAATGTTTTTTTTCTGTAAATTGGATGTGTACACATTTTTTCATGGTATCACATATTGTTTATAACAGTACTGTAACAAACAACACCGCTAAGTTGTTTTCCAAACAGATTTAGATGTAGAGTAAATTAAAGGCCACTCTGCTCATCAGTTAAATCAGTATCATCAAAGCCCTGTTTCCAATGATTTGACTATGATTTGGCCTTTTAAAAAGCCATTTCATGCACACCTCTGCCAGTATCATTCATTCCCCACTATGAGCTCCAGTTATTTTCTGCAAGCATGTTTACCTTCACATACTTTTCCCTAACAAACTTGATTCTTGAGGCTTTTCACACCAATGTGTCTCCAACACTGTTGGGGGTAATGTGGCAGACCACCATAGGAAATGCCCCACAATAAACCACCTTTGTCAGTATGTGTGAAAATTTAAATGAGCTGTCCCTTCAAAAATCTTTTAAATTATTTACAAAGCAAGCCACATTTTTTTCTCATTTTAGAGCTTATCAGAAATTCCTAGATCAAGTTGTAATAACAGCTTTTGTTGAAGATTAAAATAGCCATGACAAGGGCATGGAATTAAACCCAGTTTTGCATTTGGCTAACATTTTGCTATTTAGGTTTAATGCATGAACTGCAGGAATATTTGTATATTTGCTTTTGTGCCAGACTGTACTTTCATACATGTGTTTTTGTTTCTTCCCCTCCTTCTGCAGAGGCTACAGCAGTGGCACCTCCAGAGCCTGATGAACCCTTTGACAACAGCTCTTATAAAAACCTCCAGCACCACAACTACACCCCCTTCACATTTGCAGATCTGGATGTAGAGATGGCCAAGTTTCGTCTCCCGCAGCCCTCAGCCATCAGACATTAGAAAAGTTCACCTGGCTTCTAACCTTGATATTGCTTAAAAATTAAGTGTTGGTGTTATCCCTTTTCATGCTGATCATCCCTTCACCTGTCAAATCTGCATTCAATTTTACTGTTAAAATGTAATATTAAAGTACACAAATGAGAAATTAAGCCAGTTTTGCCCAGTCTGAGTGTGTTTTGTATGAAATAAAGGATTGGGGATAGGCACAGATCAAAGACTTTTATAATGCTGCAATTCTGCCTTAGGGGGGTCATTTAAATAGAGCTGAGTATGCAAGTGGTTTATCTGTTTCCATTTTAATTATTACGGTTTTCACTCTGTTATGCTGCCTGCTTGCATATGTCCTTATTATCCATGTTGTAAGCGTTTTTTTAGAAGTTCACAATCATCATCAGATGTTGCGTTTGTTTATTAGGATGTGTATGATGAGAGAACATGCGTAAATGAGTGTTGTGCTGGAGAGATACTTAGAAAATGTTTTGTGTAAAAGGGGGCAGTGAATAGTGTTTGTCAGGCAAAAAAACCCAAGAGGGCACAGAGGGACAGGCAGCAGGACGTCATGTCTCCGCCTACCTCATGAATATTCATTAGTCGAGCGCCCCTGCGTGCCCTTACGCGATGACGCAACGCGACAACTGCGGGTCCCGATTGCTGCAGCCGCTTGTCAGTGTGACGAAGATTGGCACTCAGGTAAGCTGTCACTCAAAATCCCTCTTTTTCCGTTCCCTATCAATCAAACAATCTGGGCCGCACGCAAAAATGCCCCGGGGCGAGGAGCGCGGACCTAGTCAGGGCAGCGAAGGGTATTTTTGGAAGAGACGCAGAAGCGGCAGGGCTTCGGGAAGAATAAAAAAAATCTGTATACAAGGGAGGAGGGGGTGGGGGGTAAAAAATATGTCGGCGTTTTGGGGGCAGAGGAGGATTGTGGAAAAGCAAAGGGCGAGAGCTAGAAACGAGGCCCGACAGTTGCAACGTTAGCGCTGAGGGGAGGGGAAGGAGCGGGCAGCTGTCCCCGCTTGATTGATTGACTGATGTGGGAAGGATTTGAGGATCATCCGGGCTAGCCTGGTGTCCAGCCAATGCTTCTTGATATCATTGCAGTCGAATTATTGTATAGAGCTGACAATAAATGCACATTCAATTCAAACGTTAACTAAAAATGCTTACGCTCTTGAAGCGGGTATGTTGTATGAGCAAACGACTCGCTTCACATTAATCGGCAGCGGGTCTTTTTTTGTACCTGCTAACGGTAGCTAGGTTAGCTTGTTTTTTTGGCACTTAACCCTCTTGCTAAATATGGCGCTTCACGTTTGGCTTCACCATACCACCACTAGAACACTTTGAAGTTATCAGCTTGCTGCACTACTAACGTTAGCTGTAGCTCTGTCAGGCGGTTGCTGTTTTGGGTTAACCTGAGATTGGGTCCGCGAGCTAACGACGCCAATCTGTTGTTAACGTAACCGGCTAGCTAATGAATATTGTTGAAAAACAAGGCTCATTCCCGCCTAGTTGCATTATATGCGAATTACACAGATGTTAGTGTAGTTCGAGGACAGTTGGCTGATGTTAGCCCAGAGGCTTACTTTAACTGTTTAAATGTTCTATTGCCGCCACAAACGGTGGGCAGCTAACACGCGGCTAAAAGCTAGGTTAATCGTGGTGGGTGTGTATTTAGCAGCAGAGGGTAACGTTATCATTAGCTCACAATTAAATCAACGAACTCCAGGATCGGTCAGTCCCGTTTGTTTTTTGAAATGGTGTCAACATAAATGTTTATGGAGTTCGGCAATACATATTGAATACATATGCAATATGTCGTTACTCTACATTGTTTTTTGTTTTGTTTTTTTGGTGCCTTTTTTTAAACTAAGGGTACACTCAACTTGTTTTGTTTTACCTAGACGTGTGTGCATATATCAGCACATAGAACATTAAGAATGTGTTTTACAAGGTATTTTATGTTTAATTACTATGCTTTTGTCCTACATGTCCTTGAATCGTTACACTTTTAGTGTTTTGCCTTATTTCGGAGCAAACATTTCATCATAAGTGTCAGTTTTTAATGGTTAACCAACATAATGTGACATTAATCAGCAATTATGTTAAACATTAATTAAAATATGTTTTATAATTCTCCCCTGATTACACCAGCCAAGTTTCCAGACCTAACATTTTTGAGCCTACACTCCAGGCATCTCTTACAGGCAATCTAACTGAAATTATGTCTGTTATGTAGGTTGGCCACCTGTCCCTGCTCTCTATAATGCCCCAGTGTCTGCAGCATCTGCAGTGAACGTGATGGCAGCCCAGTCGGTTTCCATAGACAAGTATCCAAAGGGAGAGCAGCAGGTGGGTGAGAGGGAGAAATGTGGTTTGTTCCCTGAGGCCTACACAACCTGCTCCAGCTGACTGAACTGAACTGCACTTTATTTTGTTACTTGTTTTCCAAATATAATCAACCACAGCAGTGGAAAAGGATAGTGGTGGTACTTCAAATAAATAAATGTTTCAGGCTACAACTTTCAGCGTACTGCTCTTGTCCGCGAATCCCCCAGATATTTTTAGTGGTGATAAGTCAGCCTGGATCACCAAGCAAAGGGAAACACTTAATGCATGTAGCACTAGAACACAAGCAATGTTAATGCTATTACATCAGTTTTAGCAATCTTTGGCTGCATGCTTAATATATCACAGTATGAAAGACACTGGGCTTTTTTCTGCCTAGTTTCTTTGTGTCTGAGCTTATATAAATTGCTTACAACACATCGTTACACAGTGCCAAATTTGGGGGTGTCGAGAACTGAGAACAATCTATGACTAATGAGAAATGTTCCACCCCAAGCAAGTGCTTATTTTTAGCTACTTTGTGCTCAATCTCATTCATTGTTGGTTTCAGTCACATGGTTGAGGATGGGATTTATGCTCCTGGAAGGGATCCTGGGTTGCCGGGTAGGCTGGCAGTGTGAAAATGTGACAAAGTAAAGAAACTTGGCTGAACGTGAACATGAATGTGCCTTAACTGAAGGGTTGCAGAGACTGCAGTTACATTTCTGGTTTACCTACATTTGATGACCTTTGTGAAAAATGCTTGACTTTCAACATAATCTGGTGTTTGATCGATGCAGTCACCCATGTTGAAGATAATAGATTTTGAAATAAAACAATCCCGTCCTATTTGTTGCCTCCTGGTGTCTCACATTAGCATGGACGGACCCTAACCCAAAATTACAAAGTAAAAGAAGTGAGTTTGTGTCCCAAGCACTAAACCTTTCCAATGTAAAGTTGGTGTTTCCTCATCATAGGTAGATGAGTCTTATGTGACTTCCTTACTCTGGAAATATAGTATAATCTTCAAAACAAACCAAAAAATAAGATATGAACAGGTGCTAAGAAAAACAAAAAAGTCCATATACATTGATTGCTGTGGATATAAAGGAATTATATAAGATTCTTTTTTAAAGTTGTATTCTAAAGCAACTTTGATGTGATGAGGCTTCAAGCATCTAGAAATATTGTCTTATTTTAATATTGTCTTGTTGACTTGAAAGTGCTTGAATTTTTTAAAGCTGTAGGAACCCCAAAAGAGTGCTGTTGACTGATTATGGCTGATACTGATAATGACTGTTGTTGATCACAATAAAGAAGTCTTCATTCCACAAAAAAAACAAATAAAAAGATTACATTTTTCACATCGAAAAATACAAAGAACCAGTCCAGTGAAATGTGTTCAGTCAGTCCTGTATGAAAAATGCATAGTTTTTCTAAATGGTTTTCAGACCGTATTCTCATGACTTCCCCAAGGGTCGTATTGAAGCAAGGCTCTGTACTAAGCTTTGCCTTCCAGCTACTCTTGGTCTTCACATGATGTCTTTGTCTTTCATTTTCCACCATTCTGCTCACCTCTTCTGTCTCCCTTTCTGTTTTTGGACGTTCTGTCACTTTCTGTTTGTCACTTTGTTTTTCGCTTTTTCTGCAGATGCAAGGTGCAATAAAGTTAGACGGCGATTCAGAGCAGAAGTTTATTGAAGGAACGTTGGTGGAGGCGCCCAGCCCGGCACCCACAGAGCCACAGACACCCATGGACGCTGACAAAGCCTCAATATATAGGTAGAGCTAATTCTGCTTGTGTGAGAGAACCAGAATAACCTCCATCTATTCCTAAATCTGCATATTTTTCTTTCCACGTGGTGTATATGAGAAGTTCTTTCCCTTGTTCATGTAACTTCAATATTACTATCTAGTCTAATCAGGGCCTACATGCAGGTCACATGGTCTCACAAAAAGCTTTCATTATTAGATGTTGGTAATCTAACAATGTTCTGGGCTGAAGAGGAGAAAAATATAATCAGTTAATAAAGCATTTGGCCTTTACTTCATTTTGACATACTAAGGTGTCGTTCAGCTGTTTTCATATAACCTAATGTCTTTTGGAGCTTTTTTGCCTTTTGAAAACCATGCGGTATAACTGGGGAGGAAGTATTATGTTTTTTTTAAATTTGTATGCTTAGTAACTTGTCCTCTCCTTTGTTTATATGCTGATGCAACTTTCACAGACATCCCCTGTTCCCTCTCTTGGCCCTGCTGTTTGAGAAATGTGAACAGTCCACCCTAAGCTCTGATTGCATCACCTCCGCAAGCTTTGACGTGGACATTGAGAACTTTGTCCGCAATCAGGAGAAAGAGGGCAAACCCTTCTTCAGCGAGGACCCTGAACTCGACAACTTGGTGAGATACCTTTGCATGTTATAATTTCTCCGATTTCTGGTTGAGTATTCTCTCGTTTGTTTTTCTCCCTCAAGTATTTTTGTGAAGGGTGATTTTTTTTTCTCACTGTTCAATCAGCTTCGGCACAAATTTCACCTCAAGTATTTCATTTGTGAACTACACATCTAGAGTCCATTGGCAGCACAAACTGCTCAAAAAGAAAAACGGAAAAAAACAGCTTCTCAAAATGAATACTGACTGCTGGAGAAGTCATGATTTTCTCAGTAAAAAGTTAAAGGGACTTATAACGTGTTGACATGTAAATGTTAACACAGCATATCTGCTGTTCTTGAAAAGTCTTAGAAAACTTGGAGTTTCCTCAAAAAGACCTTGGAAGGTATTAAAAACTTTTACATTGCATGGTGCTTCCCCCTAACCACGCTGATTTGAATTATCACTGGGGACCCTGAATAGACTTTTTCTGTCTGTTAAATCTATGCATCTATGCACCTCCTCTGCTGCAACCCAGTGCCCAGCAGCAAATGAAGAGAGATTTTACGTATTTCCATGTCTAGGACGAGGACGGCACTCTGACTCTGAGGAAATCTGATGTTTTCACATCACAGATGTTGAACAAATCATCTAAATCATCAGCTAAAAGTGGGATTGTTTTGACAGTGGATTGTTTGCAAAGGATGCAGTCCAATGATGTCAGTCAGCACCATCAGACCTGCACTGCTAGCTACAGTATCTTGGAAGCTCATCTTCTCATAATGGGCAAGAAACCCTGTGACAATGCCTTAACAGGGAATGAAAACATGACGAGTAAAATACTGAACTAATATCAGAAGCAAGCAACAGTCCATCAAAGAGGAATGAAAATTATGAAAAGGAATGGCACAGAAGTGAGAATGTGAAAATGTCCTATTCCTTTGTGACATATATTAGTTGAAAACTGTACAAAGACATATCTACAATCCCATTTAGCAGACACTTTAAGAGTTAGTACAACTCAAGCAAAGATGAATGTTGAAACCGACTTCCACATTTGAGTTCATCACATTTTCACATGTCTATGTCCTAAGCATCAGACACTCAAGAGGACATACAAATGGATGGTTTCCCTATTCTTGATTGCCAAAAATCTTTATTTTGTATGTTTCTGACCTTTTTAGATGGTGAAAGCCATCCAGGTGCTGCGGATCCACTTGCTGGAGCTGGAGAAGGTGAGTGACCTTTGTAAGGACTTCTGCAGCCGCTACATCGCCTGCCTCAAGACTAAGATGAACAGCGAGACCCTGCTGAGTGGAGACCCAGGAAGCCCGTATTCCCCCGTACAAGGCCAGGTCCAAGGCTTTTCACCCACCAAGACTCCAATATGCACTGTAGGTGGACTGTACACATCACCACTTAACACTTTTAGCTGCAGCAATCAACTAAAAAATCGTTTGTTTGTTTGTACCTTTTAGGTGAAAGTATGCATAACTAAACACCGACAGTGTTATTGTTTTGTATTCTTTAACTATAATGCATTTCAGCCTATATCATTTCTCTAACATCTTGCCCTGCACGAACAAGTTCAAAATAAGTCGGAAGCAACATGGCCCATTGTGTGCTGTTCTATGTTATGCAGACCCCGAGTTCTATCTCGGGAACCATCAGTCCCCAGGGTCAAATTGTGGTGCCAGCATCAGCCCTGCAACAAGGGAATGTTACTGTGACAGCTGTCAACCCCACCCAGGTGGTCGCAGGTATGTCACCATGGCATACAACCCCTTCCTCAGGTACTGTACTAACTACACGTTAGATTTTGTTATGCACCAGTGGGACACTTCTGTCAGTGCTTTCCTTGCAGCCAGCACTCTACAGCTGTGTGTGTGTGTGTCTGTGTGTGCGTGTGTGTGTGTTTTTTTTCCTTCCAGGTGGCACAGTGTACCAGCCTGTTACAGTCGTCACTCCTCAGGGTCAAGTGGTAACACAGGCTCTTTCTCCTGGGACAATACGCGTCCAAAACAATCAGGTTGTACATCTCTTTATGTGACTGACATGTGTATACCATATTTTCCGGACTATAAGTCGCTCCGGAGTACAAGTCGCACCAGCCATAAAATGCATAATAAAGAAGGAAAAAACATATATAAGTCGCACTGGAGTATAAGTCGCATTTTTGGGGGAAATTTATTTGATAAAATCCAACACCAAGAACAGACGTGTCACCTTGAAAGGCAATTTAAAATAAAAATAGAATAGAGGCAACAACAGGCTGAATAATTGTACGGTATGCTTACGTTACATGACACAACTGAGAACGTGCCTGGTATGTTAACATAACATATTAAGAGTTATTCA
>CAFUXE010000195.1:1123382-1134279 GCA_903364295.1 Serranus cabrilla
TGGGGGAAATTTATTTGATAAAATCCAACACCAAGAACAGACATGTCATCTTGAAAGGCAATTTAAAATAAAAATAGAATAGAGGCAACAGGCTGAATAATTGTACGGTATGCTTACGTTACATGACACAACTGAGACACATACTGTGCCTGGTATGTTAACATAACATTTTAAGAGTTATTCAGATAACTGTAGCATAAATAACATGCTAAGAAGTTTACCAAACCACCCGTGTCACTCCAAATAACTAAAATCCAATGAAATCTTCATCCTCGGTTTCACTTTTAAACAACTCCGCTAACTCCGGAGGTAGAAGATGCGGCGCTTCCTCTTCTACGTCGCTTACGTCAGACTCATCGTCAGTTGCAGTTGCCTAGAGCGCCCTCTTGCGGTTTAGTGTGAAAATAACATGTGAAATGATATACCGGTAATAATGTGTTAATCATTTCACACATAAGTCGCTCCAGAGTATAAGTCGCACCCCCGGCCAAACTATGAAAAAAACTGCGACTTATAGTCCGGAAATAACGGTATATGTAAATGGCAAACTGTTGAAAATGAATTCATAGTTGTAATTGGGAAAAGGTTGGGACTTCAGTGTTCTTGTTGACAAAACAGAACAGTGTTTAATGAAATGTGTATCTGCTCAGCTCCAGCTGCAGTTTCACCAGGATTTGAACCTCTTTAATCACGATGACAACTCAACCAAGAACAAACGTGGCGTTCTTCCCAAACACGCCACCAATGTCATGCGCTCGTGGCTCTTCCAGCACATCGGAGTGAGTCTTGTGCGCCTTAAATCTTAACCTGTGTAACTCTTTCTAATCCTTAACTAAGCCTAAGCATTTTTCCCATGTTCTCTGCTATAGCACCCATATCCAACAGAGGATGAAAAGAAACAGATTGCCACTCAGACAAACCTGACACTTCTACAGGTCAACAACTGGTAGGTTTGGCACATAAACACACATCCCGTACCACTATGACTTTCCTCTATTGATTATAAAGGATCCCTTAGCAGTTTCCACAACAGCAGTTCCTTGCACCAGCTATGCATGAGTCCAAACGTAGCCTAGTTTGAACGTAATTTCTAACTTAAATAAGTCAAAGTTTTTAAGCTCAAGTAAAATACTAAGTGTTGTACCAGCAGAAATATTTCCAATGTAAGCAGAAGTTACAACTTATATCTTACACCTCGTTCTTACTGGGTGTAAAGTCTCGGATTGGTACTGGTTGTCTGGAGTGTATATTATACCAACTTTTCCAGAGTCCAAAATTTTAGGGGATTGCTCATGAACAAACATGAAAATACAAAATACCCATCAAGTATTTCACATTGAAACTACTGATACAGAAATAATGCAAATTAATGACATTTGCAACATTTACTCAAAAGGTTTGAATATATCTGTGCATTAGTTTGTTACATCATCATATGTGTTCTTCATGCTGTGCATGGACCTGACATTTTCTGGAGTGGATTTTTTGAACGGTGGGCCACCGGCCAAACCTCGGGTGCACTCAATCTCTTAGATGGAGGGGAAAACAAAACACTAATCATTTAAAAAGACTGAGGCTTAATTGTGTCATTATTGTTGATGAGAGAGAAATATACCCGTTGGATCTCTGCTGTATGTTATAGGCGACATATTTACCTCCACCAAGGAGGTTATGTTTTCCCCAGAGTTTGTCTGTCTGTTTGTCTGTTACTTAGCAACATAACTCGAGAATTTATGGACGGATTTGGATGAAATTCCGTAAATGTCCGCAATGATACCAGGAACAACTGATTAAATATTGGGGGTGATCCGTAGATACTATCACTGGTTACAACACACGCTGTCTGAAGCACTCGCACACTCGCTAGGGGGAGCTGCCTTGGCAGAGGTCTTCCCTCTCAGAGTGCTTTTCTAGTTGATGTACAGCTTGACGTTAGACGCATCAAGCAGATAAACCGAATGAATGAATAATGAGCCTTTGCATTGTTGTTACATTTTGCATATATATTAACTTTGATAAACTACTACATAATACTATATTTTCAATCTCCTCCTAGGACCATAGTCCAATGCACCATAATAATTTGTAAAAAAAAAAAAGAAAAAAAAAGTGACACCAGGTGGTGTTTTTCTGCAAAATTGTATGCAAAACCTACTTTTTGAAAGTCCTCCGAGGCTCACAATTGGTTCTGCTTGAAATTATGCAGGTAGAATCTGTGGAACCCCATGATTGAAATTTAATGAAAGAAGTTTGATATTCCAGAAAAGAAAAAAGAAAAAAAGAAAATTTATGGAGGAAAAGTTTCCTGTAGGTAGCAGTAAAAACAGGAACATTGGGCGAGAGAGAGGACGCCAGTCTGTCGCAAGGCCGACACATACAGACAGACAACCATTCACACGCTCACTCACACCTACGGGCAATTTAGAGTCACCAATTGAACCTAAGCTGCATGTTTTTGGACTGTGGGAGGAAGCCGGAGAACCCGGAGAGAACCCACGCACACACGGGGAGAACATGCAAACTCCACACAGAAGGGCAGCAGGCTGGGATCGAACCCGCAACCCTCTTGCTGTGAGGCAAGAGTGCTAACCACTACATCACCGTGTGGCCCTCTTGACAACCATTCCTCTGATTAACACAGAACTTGGTTCTTCACAGAGGCTCTGTACAAAATTTCACACCAATCAGCCACTAGGTGGCACTGTGCCAAAAATGCAATAGGTATAAGGACAAAACTTGGAAGCACACAAAAGAAGTGATGTTCTTTCTTCATAAAAGTCTGTCGGATAGACATAAAACTGTCGCTCTCAGGTGCTTGCAGGTCAAGTTACTATTATGAATTGTCTTTCAGGAAGAAATGATCACACAATGTTCAAGTTTTGTGTGAAAGTACACACAACTCACTGATGTTCAAATTAATTGCTAAACAAACAAAAAACAACCTTATGCATGTGAATAGGCCTTTATGCTTGGATCAGTTGTCTCTCTGGGATCAAATTAGACTTATAAAACCCATGTTCTATGCATATCAACAATTTTTTTAAATGAATATTGTTTTAATACTGAGTTTCAACTAGAACAAATTGACACACAGTAATATCTCAAACTTTCAGGTTCCCAGCTTTTAGATGAGGTACACTACTTCTATGTGGCATTTACTGTTGACCTTTTTTCCCAAAATGAAGCAGATAGGACTTTTTTAGGGAACTGTCACAGATCGGACTTATCTTGTGTCTCCAGGTTTATAAATGCACGGAGGCGGATCCTGCAGCCAATGTTGGACGCCAGCTCCTCTGAGACACCAAAAGCCAAAAAGAAGACTCCTCAAAATCGGCCACTGCAACGCTTCTGGCCAGACTCCATTGCTGCAGGAGGGGGCACCCAACAGCAAGTTACCATGCCAGATGGTACGCAGCATTGTTTTTATGTACAGTTTGTATTCAAGTTAAATGCAAACTAAAAAAAGATCCTTTATCCTGTCCTACACCAATGCAACATCCCAATAAGTGGTAAAACGAGACCTGTATTCACTACTACTTCACTACTAATGTGTTTGTGTATTTTAGGCAATAAAAGGGGGAGGAAGTCATTTGGAGATTCCAACAACAGCTGTAAAATACAGTATACAGTATGTTGTGAGGTATATACAGTGATAGATTTTCAAGTGGACAACATATAGCACAATTGTGAGAAAACCTCACTGTTCCCAATCTTAAAAAAATCCAACAATAGAACTGCTCCATCTTATATATGAATTAGTCCCAACTGTTTTTGTATTGAAAAATCCTACACACACGGCCAATCACCTGTACATTGTACTAAAAGATAGACAAGGTGGCCAAGTGGGTCTAAAGGTTATAATAATCTTAAACAGTTGTAGCACTGTCCAACATAGGCATCGACAGACATAAACACCAGGGGCGTGTTCTTTAAAGCGAATTTACCAAATAGGTCTGGTTTATTTCAGTTTGTCTGAATAATTTTCAGTTAATTTGCTTCCTTAAACCAAGATCAACTAGATTTACAGCACTGGTTGTCAAAAAAAAATCAGCTACATGTTAGCTTTAGGGGCGACAGTGGCGCAGTGGTAGTGGTCGTCTCATAACCGGAGGGTTGGCGGTTCGAGCCCCGCTTCCTGTGATCCCGTCGCTGTGTCCTTGGGCAAGACACTTTACCCGCATTGCCTCCAGTGTTACCCCTGGTGTATGAATGGGTATGAATGATTGAATGATTGGTGTGGTCGGAGAGGCCGTAGGCGTGCAATGGCAGCCACGTCTCCATCAGTCTGTGGCTACAACAGTAGCTTACCATCACCAGAGTGAGACTGGAGTGAATGAATAATGGACTCAATGTACAGCGCTTTGGGTGCCATGTAAAGTGCTTTGGGTGCCTTGAAAAGCGCTAAATAAATCGAATCCATTATTATTATTATTTACTCCGAATAATCAGTAATTGTTTCCTCTAATTCCAAGGTACAATGGTGACAATGAACATGGAGAGTCTGCAGAGCCTGACGTCAGATGGCGCCACACTGGCGGTACAGCAGGTGATGCTCGGAGGCCACAGTGAAGACGAGTCGGGGGAAAGTGGAGATGAGGACGATGATGCAGACATGGCCGGGCTGGGCCTGGACAACAGCGACTCATTGCAGTAGAGGACACACACCCTCACACTTTGAGCTTGACACACACACAAAACTCAATGAGTAAATAGGTCTAAAGATCAACACACAATGAATCATAGTGCAAACAGACACACATTAGGTTTACATCGAGCACAAAACAACAGGACATAACGGTTCTGCACTCTTCCAACTCTCCCCTGCTGAACAGTGGTTTATGCTGCGTATGTGTACATCAGGAGTTTCGTTTCTGAAACCGTTTTTTAATGACTATGTTGATGTATGGGAGTGCACTTTTTTTGTATATTTAAGCTCAAAAAAGATTAAATCAAACAAACAGAAGAGAAAAAGAAGTGTTTAACACTCGAAGCAAGTTTGTATGCTCCGTTAATAAATGTTGACTGATTTGTTTTATTTTACTTGGCCCCAG
The DNA here is from genome assembly GCA_903364295.1 of Serranus cabrilla. Taxonomy (NCBI): domain Eukaryota; kingdom Metazoa; phylum Chordata; class Actinopteri; order Perciformes; family Serranidae; genus Serranus; species Serranus cabrilla. The sequence goes on from CAFUXE010000195.1 coordinate 1,128,434, forward strand.
TTCCCCATCTGCTGTTGAAATTTCATTTTGGATGCCAACAATTTAAAGTTGTATCTGTAATGGTTTGTCTTCACTTTTTTGCATGCTCGTGTTTTAATAGATGTGTGCACTCTTGCGACTGACTCCACGGCTGTCACGCAGGCCCCTGCAAGCCCAGCAGAGCCCCAAGTGGAGAGATTTAAAAAAAACAAAACAAAAAGGAGAGATGCTTATTTTTATATACAAATGTATGAAATTAGTGTTTTTGTTTGTTTAATTTGTGTTCTCCTGTTTTGTAAGGAATATTTATGTACAGATTGATAATTAAAGCTAGCGACCCTGTTTTCCAGGGTTCTTTGACGTTTTCTAAAAAAACAGAAAAAGGAATTGAATGCTGATGATAAATTACTATTTAAATTGGTTTTAAACTTAGAATACTAACAAGGCCTTACCTGTGTTCTTTTCTAAAGAATTGCCAAGAAGCACAAAAATTTTGACCCTTGGTGAAATTAGTCATAATGACACTAAACTGCAGAACACTGTGTGGTTCTGTTAAGCATCGTAGATAATTTTTACTTTGTGCACTGCGACATCCCGCTTACCTGAAGAGTGATCTTTCACAGTAACTTAACTGCAGAGCGCAAATTTGTTTAAATACAGCTCCAGTTTTACCCTCATTGTGTATACCATATGTTATGTCTTTTAATCATTTTACAGTAGTAGCATACTTTCTCAAATGCACAATCCAGAACACTATGCTAATTACACAATCACAAGGGTCTGAGGAACCACAGTGAGATATGGCTTCCATCATAAAACAAGAAGCATTGGACTTTTTGCACGCATTAACTTTTATTTATGTACACATACATGCTACTGTGTTGAGAACAAAGGCAGTCGGAAAGTTGGGCTCCTTGTTACTTGCCTGCCTGAATGACTGGGATGTGCTGCAGCATCTGTTGTTCTCCCTGCCACTACACGCATATGTAGTGAAAGATTTCGAAATTTCTTTATCAATATGTTGATATTACTTCCCGATTTGCGATGCCTTTTGTTTGAATATATGTAATATTGTACTGTACAACAATTGTCTTCGAATAGTTGCAGTAATCTGGTCCATATCCCACTTGTAAATTTGAGACTTGAGATGGTTAATTTCATGCAGCCTAAGGGTGTAGTGATGTTGGGTGGGCTCTTGCTGAGCTCTTGGTTCCTCATTTGCATCTGTCTTGCTTTTTATGAAGCGTTATTCACTTTCTTGTCTGTTTTGCCTTAGAGCTTTCTATTTTGGAATAAACAATGCCTAACTCTCTGCTGTGCACCGTCTCTTTCCTCCGTCAGCTTTATCAACAAACAGCATTTGTGATGATCAACAGCTCTGCCATTCTGGATTGATAGTTTGTCTCTGTAATTTTCTCTTTTTTTGTTGAATGTGGAAACATCCAAACAGAATCCTGTGAGAAGTAACTGGGTGCTTTAGTTGTTTGTGCTCAAAGTTGGAGAATCTTGAGCCTCTTCTCTCTGAAAGACAATGTAGAAATAGCCAATTTTAATTCAAATAAAACAAACAGCAACACAGGAGTTATGATACAAGTTTCTGGTTACGTGGTTATTGCAACTGGCAAGTTCTGTTTTCACACTCGTGCATCGGGTAAATTTTTCCTCTTGATCTGGCAATCATTTTGGCTGTGTTGGTGCATAGATGGCACATTTTTTATAATAAAAGTCTACAAATTTTGTAATACAAATTTGAATTTTTCTAATCGATCAATAGAATACTGTGGAAAAAAATCACTGTACCCTAAAGTCTTTAAGTAAAAAAATGTCCACTTCTAAAAAAACTAACTAAATACTAAACTGCTATAAAAACTTTACAGATTAATATTTTGTTCTGCTTTATTTCTGCATAAATCTCTTTAACAACTCCATCCCTGCACAAAGCTACCAAACATTCAATCATTTTGAGGATTTTAACTATTTAAATGCCATTTGGATTACTTGATGTCCCTGTGATTATTTTTGAAAAAAACAAACAAACACTTTGATGCATTATTCGTTTTTGTGATTGTGCTCAAGAGGGGAAAAGTTCCGCTTCTGTCTGGAGCACCCATCCCATCCATCAAAGAGCAGCCAGTTAAGAGCCTTGAGAAGAACTTTGACTGCAGCCTTAAAGATTCTGCTTCCATCCAGAAGACCAGGCATGGCTCACCCGAGTGTACAAATCTGGGTTGCCAGGGAGGTTCAAGGCCTGGATTTACCAGCATTCCATCTCGCCCCGGATCCTGTGGCCCCTGCTGGTGTACACAGTCCCCATAACAACAGTCATGGAGAGAAAGATCAGCAGCTACCTGCGTAGATGGCTTGGTCTACCACGCAGTCTGAGTAGCTCCGCTCTGTGTGGCACCAGCAACATCCTGCAGCTCCCAATCAGTGGCTTCGCTGAAGAGTTCATGGTGACCAGAACACGGGAGGCATTGCAGTACAGGGAATCCAGAGATCCAAAGGTGGCTTCGACTGGTATCCAGGTGCGAACAGGCAGGAAGTGGAGTGCAGACAAAGTTCTGGAGGTGGCTGAGTCTAGACTGAGGCAGAAGGTGCTGGTGGGGTCCGTAGCCACAGAGCATGCAGGCTTTGGCTACTTCCCTGCCACCAGGGTTGAAAACACCAAAGGCAAAGAGCAGCAACGTCTCGTTCAGGAGGAAGTGTGGGCAGGTGTGGAGGAAGTGCCAGGCAGCAGGATGGTGAGAATGGGACAGCAAGGAGCATGGACTAAATAGAACGTTTTGCAAAGATCAGATCACCTAGTCCAATATCTGGAAAGCAGACTTCCATTGCATCAGGTTCTTAGTCTAGGCTGTCTATGATGTCCTACCAAGTCCAGCCAAACTCCACATCTGGGGCAAAACCAAAACACTATCCTGTCCCCAATAGAGATGGAGATAATGCTTCACCTGGCTTTCTGCGTACCCTCACATTAGCAGGAGGAAGATAAAGCTGGAAACTGGAAGCATCTGACCACATAATTTTCTTCCAATTCCTGGCTGTCCAGTTCTTGTGTGATTGGGCCCAACGACACCTGTCTAACCTTCATCAGGGGCTTCTTGTCAGCCTCATAGGACCTTAATCCATGATGTAAAAGTCGGCCACGTACAGTGTGGTTGGAGCACAGGACACCAGTTTGGTTTGACCACTGCTGCTGAAGTTCCTGTGATGTCATTCGGCGGTTTTCCCTTCACATGCGGATCAGGATGGGGTCATTTCCTGCTGAAGATCCCCTTGGACACCCAGATCTTGGTTTGTCTTCCAAGCTGTTGGTTTGTCTGTCTTTCTGCAGAGTGTATCCAACTGCTGAAGGACTGCATCTGCACTTTCTGGCTATCTGGTGGCAGCTGTACCCTTCCTGGCTGAGAATCTGTATCTTCAGGCGTTTCCTGCATTAGGTTCCTTGTTTTAGCCATTTTTGTCTCTGAAGAACTTTCAAATGTGCTGGCTTTATATTGACACGAAGCACGGCAACGCAAATTGTGTCTTTTGATAAAAAGCACAACCCTCATTAGTGGATCACTGGTACCAAGATGACCCAATACTCAATATATCTTATGTATTTTTATGGCACAATTCAATTTGAAGTTTTAATGGCTTTTTTTTAGGATTTGTTTAGCATTTTGGCTGTGGCACTTGAAGACCTAAAAGTGATCTTATTGATTTTGGTTTCAACACATGCAAGTACACAGATAGGAAGGGGGGCAGCCCAAGAACAGATTTGTAGATAAAAACTACCCAATGAGAGAGCCTGTGGACATACAAAGACGGCATTTCAGCCGTGGCATACAGAGTGCAATGATGTGTGCGATTTCCACAGCCAGTAACAAAACTGACCTCCATCTGTTGACGGATCCAACTGAGCGACCGTGTAATGCGTGTGTAAACGCCCGGCTTGTTCCTCATAGCGCAGCCAATTCCCCAGCTGGTTGCACCAACCAGCTTCCATACAGACGAGTGCTCGCAGGCCAGAGGACCGCCACTGTCGCCCTGAGGAAATAAACACACAAATGACAGTCAAGAGCCTTCCTAACAAAAAGACCAAGCTGCAATGATTGTTCTGTGTGGAGTTTGCATGTTCTCCCCGTGTCGGCGTGGGATCTCTCCGGGTTCTCTGGCTTCATCCCATAGATTAAAAACATGTAGCTTAGGTTTAATTGGTGACTCCTAATTGCCTGTAAGTGTGAGTGAGAGCGTGAATGGTTTTCTGTCTCTATATGTCAGCGCTGCGATATGCCCAATGTCTGCTCCAGCCCCCGCGACCCGGTTTCGGATAAGTGGTTATGGATAATGAATACATTTTATTTCTATATTGTTTGGAAAGTTCATTCATTCATTCATTTTCTATAACCGCTTATCCGAACCCGGGTCAAGGGGGTTGGAGCCGATCCCAGCTGCATTGGGCGGGAGGCGGGTTACACCCTGGACAGGACGCCAGTCTATCGCAGGGCCAACACATAGAGACAGACAACCATTCACACGCTCACTCACACCTACGGGCAATGTACAGTCACCAATTAAACCTAAGCTGCATGTTTTTTGGAGTGTGGGAGGAAGCCGGAGTACCCGGAGAGAACACATGCACACACGGGGAGAACATGCAAACTCCACACAGAAGGTCAGCAAGAGTGCTAACCACTATACTATGGTGTGGCCCTAGTTTGGAAAGTTTTAGTACATGATTTTATTCCGCTTATCTGGGACCAGGTCACGGGCTAAGCAAAGTATATGAGGCATTCCTCTCCTCATCAAAGGCTTCCAGCTGCTCCTGAGAGACCTTAGAGTGTTACGAGACCAAATGGGAACCACGACCCTGGCCTGACAATTGGTTAACCAGGGAAATTTATAGTAAAAATATGTGGCAATCACCCAGACCTTGGCTGAAATGGGGAAATTGTCAGTAACTTACAATCATTCTACATTGTTAATGTGGGCACTTAGTGGAGGTCTGCTGAACATAAAGCATGCCATTCAATAAATGATTTCAGCAGTTCCCCAAGAAAAAATCCTCAGGGAATCAACAACTTCTTATAAATAATCCCTTCAGTGTTCTGTGTAGCTACCAGATCATTTCTCCTCTCTTTCCTATCTCTGACAGATCTCCCTCTTTTGTAATGGAAGAATCTGACTGTGACTAGCCTAAGGCACACCTGTGCAGTAATCATGCCGTCTGATTAGAATCTTGATATGCCACTCCTCAGGTGGATGGATTATCTTGGCAGAAAAAAAGTGCCCCCTAACACAGATTTAAAGAACTTTGTATACAAGATTTGAGAGAAATAGGCCTTTTACGTACATAGAAATGTGTTAGATCTTTGATTTCATCATGAAAACCAAAAGTGTTGCATTTATATTGCTGTTCAGTGTATTTTAGGGCCAGTTAGCAGCTCTACTGTTTGCCACCTCTACCAAAACGGGCCTAGCAGCTGGCAGGAGCTGACAGGAATTATGAAGTCTTTCAATCTGTTTTTTAAAAAAAAACTATTAAACTAATTAAATGATCTCCTCTTATATTTTTTTTAGCTCAAAGAACACCAAACTTAATTGCAAAAAGAAGTACACAAGTCCTCAGAAATACAGGTCATTTATAATATAAATGAAGCACTTATACTTAAAGGTCTTTAAAAGAGTTAAAGGGACAGTTTATCTCAAAATCAGAAAGATCCACCAACCTTCTTGCAACAGTTTCATAGTGAAGACTATTTTTTATTCTACCAAACTACACCTGCAAACCCTATAACAGAGGTTCAGATGAGCCAGCGTTACAGCTCAGTCAAGGACATAGGTGGGTAATAACGCGCTACATTTACTCCATTACATTTGCT
>CAFUXE010000195.1:1134769-1144835 GCA_903364295.1 Serranus cabrilla
TGAAATGGGGAAATTGTCAGTAACTTACAATCATTCTACATTGTTAATGTGGGCATAATCATTTTACTTAGTGGAGGTCTGCTGAACATAAAGCATGCCATTCAATAAATGATTTCAGCAGTTCCCCAAGAAAAAATCCTCAGGGAATAAACAACTTCTTATAAATAATCCCTTCAGTGTTCTGTGTAGCTACCAGATCATTTCTCCTCTCTTTCCTATCTCTGACAGATCTCCCTCTTTTGTAATGGAAGAATCTGACTGTGACTAGCCTGAGGCACACCTGTGCAGTAATCATGCCGTCTGATTAGAATCTTGATATGCCACTCCTCAGGTGGATGGATTCTCTTGGCAGAAAAAAAGTGCCCCCTAACACAGATTTAAAGAACTTTGTATACAAGATTTGAGAGAAATAGGCCTTTTATGTACATAGAAATGTGTTAGATCTTTGATTTCATCATGAAAACCAAAAGTGTGGCATTAACAAGGAACAGATAATTAGATTTTGGTGGTGATCCGTGATCCGAAACACCATCTGGAATTTATATTGGGAATTATTGCATCAGTGACCATATTGCCTTCACTAACTGCCGCCAATATGTATATATAATCATATATAATATACAATTCAAGTGTGAAATTTGGCATTGCATAACTGACCTATTGCATTTACTGACTGCGTGCCAAAAGGTTTTAATACATTTTTAATAAATATATTCAGTTCTCACATTTCAGACTTGATTGGTGTCACTCACTAATTTTTTTCAGTACAGGTGTATTACTTGAACTTAACTGGTGTAGTTTAGTGGCCTTTATTATTATTTTGGTGATAGATTTATAATCAAAAAGATTAGGCTGAATTGATGTTTTATTTATCAGAACGTTTATCGTTACCGTGCTAAATACTAGAAATTATCAGGATAACTTTTTAGTCCATATCACCCAACCCTACCGCAAGGTCTCTAACATCCACCAGCTTCGTTATGTCGTCATGGAAAAGTGGAAACAAACCAATGGCATTGCAAAACATTAAACACCAAGATTCAATCTCATTTCAAAGCAGAGAAGAAGCCCTTTACTAAAGGAACCACAACACTAGGTACTGATTGCTGCGTCTCCATACTGTAAAAATTGAAATAACATAACAAAGAAGTGTTTTCTGAATAGCATCTCCAATCTGTAAGAACAGAAAGGATGTATTTGGATATATTGTTGTTTTTTACTCTCTGATAATCTGGAATGATTTGCCTTTGCAAACAAGCATTGCTAGAAGTGAAACAGAGGATACTGGGAGATAGTTTCCTAGCTTTCAGGGACATTTAAGACAACAAGCTTACACATGACAACTATCTGTACCTGACAAGAGTCAGTTCCACCCTCCAGGTATCCTGCACAGATCATCCAGGGGGAGATCAAGCCCTGGTAAACCTCTGGCTGGTTGCATGTTTTAGTAGAGAGGAGAGGCACCATGGCTGAGCGCAGAACCACACTGGTCTCCCCTGGAAAAAGCATGTCATTTCAAGAATGTATGCATCAGAGAGGGCAGGACCACCAAAATTAGATCGTAGGTGCGGGTGAGTGGGTGAAATAATAAACTTTTACTTTTAACCAGTTTGTTTTCCTTTTGCAGACGCACCTTCATCCTCAGTTGCTCCCCATCCAGATATCCAGCACATAGTTCCCTCCTCAAACTCCTCTCCATAGTTTGGCAGACAGATGGGCTCCACAATGCCTGAAAAAGATAACTTGAATGATCTACATCTCTCAGAGTATCAGACACAATGTATACAATAGTGTGTAGTAACCTCAACAAAAAACATTCTGTTATGGTCACAAAAACGGATAAGTACATCCTGAACCGGTGGGTAAGGGGTTTTCATTGTTCTTTTCACCATTATTTTTTTCAAGGTAAACCCTATTAGGAATACCCAAACCTGCAGGGCACCATTTGCACTGTGTGAAATAAAAGCTACCTTAATCATTTCATTAAACTCCTGACTTAGTACAGCTTGGGTCCCAATACAAACACAGTCCACCCAAAAAGTTTAACCTGATCCAGTTGATGCAGTCCGCAGTGCACTCCCACACGATCCTGCGATGCCCTGTTTGGCCAATCAAGAGCATGCAGGCACAAATCTCTGGTAATTTGAAATGTCTGACATATAAGAGTATGAAAGGATGTTTGGTTGGCACTCTATTATAATTATTAATGCATTCAACAGTAGGCGTGAATGAAAATGTACACTTTGGAGAGGGTGTGCTGGTCTGGTCTTATGGTGGTTCTCTGAAGGTTATTTGAAAAAACACAAAGAGAAAAAGCATTTAAAGTATAATCTGAGCCTAGAAATATCTATTTCACTGTGTTTCATTGTTGATCAGAATTAATTTGTGAATAAGAGATGATGATGAGGACAAATAATAAAAGTAAATCACTTCTGTAGCACTTTTCATAGTAAAGAAACTTGAAACATGAAATGAAATGATGACAAAAGGCTACACACTAAAAATATACACTAAAAACAATGTTATTCCCACATTAAAATCAATACTGAAGAGGTGGGTTTTGATAATGGATTTGAACATGGTCGGATCAGAGCAGTCTCGGATATAAATGGTAAATGGACTGCTAGTCTTTGCGACCACTCAAAGCGCTTTTACACTACAGACTGCGCTCATTTACCCTTTCACACACACATTCAAACTGGTGGCCAAGGCTACCCTACACAGGGCCACCAGCCACCATCTGGAATACAATCAAACAGCATTGGGAGCAATTTGGGGTTCAGTATCTTGACATGTAGGCTGCCATGGTCAGGGATCGAACCGCCGACCTTCCGATCAGTGGATGACCGCTCTACCAATGGAGCCCTCGGATGTGCTTGGGGAAAGTGGGCATTCATGGAGAAGGCTGTTGCCCTAGGTCTGGTGCTCAAGGTCAAAAGCTGATGAACAGTGATCTTAGAAGGTTGAACATGCACACACTCTCTCTCTCTCTGTTGCTGCTGTAGCCCCTGACTGCATTCAGGTCTGAGCTACGTCATGTGTTACAGAAAGGCTACAGGTCTGAGGAAAGGATATTACTGAGAGACAGTAAGGAGTCACGCGGGTCTTGAAAATGAACAACAGTACCATTGAAAGCAAGGGACCTGGTCAGTTTTATCAGTGCAATATCATAGTCCAGTCCTTTGGGCCTGTAGCGAGCATGGTATATGATCTGCTCCACAGCCAGAGACTGAGCCCCATGGACCGGCTGCTCAGTCAGCCCCACATGGACCGCCCACATGGAGGGGTCTGCAAACCTGATGGCAGAGAGCAGAAGAAACACAACGGTCATGTCAGTATATGTGAGGGACACTGAAATAAATCTTAAAAGTCATTTAAAACTGCACAAAGCTAACCTTGGTGACAGAAAAGGGTAGTTTTCTAGTCCTTTAAGGTGATGACTGTAAAGTGCACAGAGCATGCTCACATTCCAATGCAGTCAGTCAATGAGACCAAAGAAAAGAGAGAGGCAAAAGGTCATCTAATTTTAGCTCAACTAGCTTTCTGCCGAGGGGGCTGGATGGGATTTACATTTTTTTTAAAAGTAGGGTGCTAAAGTTCCTAGCTAAGACTGGTCTCTTCACCCCAAAATAAAAAATGCATATTTTCCTCTGACCTGTAGTGTTATTTATTAATCTAAATTTATGCCAAAAGTTTAAAAGTATGAAGACTGTGGGAGGAAACTGGAGGACCCGCAGAGAACCCATGCCCACACAGGGAGAACATGCTCCACACAGAAGAGCTGCAAGCTAACCACTACCAACTGTTTGCTAACCACTACCAACTGTGTAGCTACTGCCATGTTATTTATTATTATATGAGATTTCCTCAGTTGTGACTTGGACCCAAATAAGTGGCAGAAAATTATCTGTTGTTCCTATTTTGACAACTGAATTCTGTCAGAGTGAGGTGCTACTTTTGGAGCTAAAATTTAGAGCTAAACATTTGTGGATGAAGGATGTCGTCTTTGTAAATTGTCAAGATGCAGAATCAAAAACCAAACCAAAAGATGAGGTTGCAGAGAAGTTGTTTGTGACATTGAGGTGAGGAACAGAGTGACTAGGAGAAATGTGTAGTCGAAGTTGTACGCAGGGATTAGCTTCATGATTAGCAGGTTCTGCCTATAGCAGGGGTGTCAGACTGACCCAGTAAAGGGCCGAGTGGCTACAGGTTTTTGTTCCAACCAAGCAGAAACACACCTGAATCCAATCATTCAATCACCTGAACTGTCTTCACTCAGCTGATTAATTATCAGTATCACCTGTGCTCTTGCCATGTTTGGACATATTATGCTGTATTATGTTTTCACAGAGTATAACAGGGCCAATTTTAGCATTTGTAAGCATTTTACAGAATGATCATTTTTTTGGACAAAAATCAACATTTGGACATCCTATAATAAGGTGTTTTTCTTTTGACATTTTTAAATCTAATATAGTATGCCATTTTTTTTTCCAGTTTTGGACACACTATAATATAGTGTTTCTTTTTTCATATTTTTGGATATACTTTACTATTACCCAGGTCCAACAGCATTTCTAGGCATTTTTGGGTGAACTACACTATGAACAATTTTTGGACATACTATAATTTGTTTTTTGTCATCTAGAACAGGGGTTTCAGGCAGAGTGGCAGAAACACACCTGAATCCAATCATTCAATCAGCTGAACTGTCTGCACTCAGCTGATTAGTTATCAGTATCACCTGTGCTCCTGCTTGGTTGGAACAGAAACCTGCAGCCACTCGGCCCTTTACTGGATCAGTTTGACACCCCTGCTGTAGAGATTCAGTTAGACTCTCACACAGTGTCAAAAGATAACCTACCAAATCGGACAGGACACATTAACCCTCCTGTTATGTTCACTTCTCTGTTCCTGGGTTAATTTGAAAGTGTCGGAAAACCAAAACATCCCTATAAACATTATTTATATCATTATTAACTTACTATTTATTACTAATCATTTAAATCAATATTTATTTTATTCATTCATGCATGGTAAAACTTTTCTTAAATTGTACATTGGAAAAGACCTACATAAAGAATACAATAGTTTTACATGAAATTGATTTATTTTATTTAACTTTTTTTTTTTCTCTCTTCATGGAGTGATAGAGCAGAAAAAGCTCCATAATGAAAAAATACTATTTTATTAATTTTGTATTTGCAAATTGTTTGAGTCTTCATGTGTTACTCACCCGTACACACAGTGTGCTGCAGTGAGGATCCAGCGTGATGTTATGATGGAGCCTCCACACAGGTGTTTACTGCTGTAGTGGAGGCTGACCTGCCAGGGGAACTGACCCAGCTTGGATATGTTACCTCCAACAATACGAGTGCTGTACTGGGGCCTGGAGCCGCACTCTGAGGACAGATGTATGGAGGGTTATAAGTCAGCTTGTGTACCTCCAAGGCATAGATGCAATCACTGTACCAATTTATACGGGATTAACACCATGTGCTGAAGCGCTGATACTAGCCAGAGGGAACTGAAGACTGGAGTGCCCCTTTAAACCATATAAATATAGATCAAAAGTATCACTACTGTTGTTGAACCATAGCAAATGCAAACAGTACATGCAAAGGCTAAAGGCCACGTAAACACACATGCACACACACTAGTCACACATTTGTAATGTAACTCTATTAGTTAATCAGTTAATAAAGTATTCCATATGAACATCATGAAACATTGATTTTCAATGGGAGCCATATAGCAGAGTTTCGGGAGCAGGACCAAACCTCAATTGTGTCACTTCTGTCTGTTATACACCCAGCTAACTCTCTTCCTCTTTCGCCCTAACATTTCGTGCTCCTCCCACTTACCCTGGCTCTCTCCTTCTATGTCTTCCTCTCTGTCTTCCTCTGTGTGGTCTTATGAGGGTCCGTCACGCACAGGAGCTACAGCGGACTCCCTACCAAAGCTTTCCCACATGCAGACAGCAAGCAAAAATGACAAACGACTTCCCATTTTCACACCTCAATCAGGTTTCTTCAAAAAAATTGTTTAAATGCATTTTTTTGATGGTGACACTGGTCTTAGGAGGCACAAATAACAACAAGCCTACATACACTCCAACAAAGACATACACAGAAACACAAACAGTTGCATGCCATGTAAAACTAATGCTAAAGCAAGAGCACACATGCTCCTCTTGACTACTTATAATAAAAAAACAAAATATGATTCAGTCTGCATTGTTTTCTCACCCAGACATTTCAGCGTGGTCACCTTCCCTGAGCTGCATTGAGTCTTACTGTAGCGGCACAGGAGGAGAAAGGAGGTTTTTATGATCAGTGACTTTAGAAATAAGGAAACATCACGTTCAAATGTACTGCGATATTCCTTAAACGGGACGCTGTGTTAAATCTAGAAAAAAACAGAATGCAATGATTTGCAAATCTCATAAAACCATATTTTATTCCCATTATAACATAAACAACATACCTGATGTTGAAAGTGAGACATTTAACCTTTACATAGGACATATTAGCTCATTTTGAATTTGATGGCAACAACACATTTAAAAAGTTGGGACAGCCGCAACAAAAGACTGGAAAAGTAATTGGCACAAATCAAAAACAGCTGGAGGAGCATTTGTTGACTAATTAAGTGAATTGGCAACAGGTCAGCAACATGACTGGGTATAAAAGCAGCTTTTATCTTGTTTATGTTCTATTGGGAATACCATATGGGTTAATGAGATTTGCAAATCATTGCATTCTGTTTATTTACATTTAACACAGCGTCCCAACTATTTTGGAATTGGGGTTGTAGATTGACACTTACTGAAGAGTATTAGACATTTGACAGAATATTTCAGAGGGTTGTATTGTACTTGTTACTTTATTTATGTGCGCCAATTGTTTCTTAGAAAGCTTCCAGCAAACAGTATAGGTGCTTTCAGCCCAGGTTTGGAATCTATAACCACTGTTAACTACATTCATAATCACTTCTAAAATTGGAGATGCACATTTATGTGTATTACTTGAAAAGAGAACTTTCTATAACTATCGACTCCCTCCAAGAATTGACACAAAAAGTCAACCTGTAAAGGAGCATGGGGCTTCTTAATGGATCTGAAAATCTGAAACATAAATACAAGGTATGTACAGTATCTATTTATGTTTGTGACTACAAAGTGTTGATTTTCATTACTTTTTATTTTAATACCTCCACTTTTAAGGCTTTCATTGTTAATTACATTATTACGTGGCAGTGTATTGCATCCTTTTGTTTTCGTAATAACACATACAGCTTCTAAAAATGTAAACATTTTATATAATAATATCTTTAGATTGAGTTGGACTAGGTTTATCCTATCCCTTGAGCTCAAAGTAGAATAATAGCAGCAACATTAAGTTTGCATACATTTCCATTCATTGAAATGAGGATTTGTTTTCTACCTGAAGGTTGTGGTGTTCTGCAGCTTAATGATCTGTGACTGGCTCAGGTTCATGGATACCAGGTTGTACTGAAGGTCCTGCTCAATCGAGGTCAGAGAGATGAAGAAAGACTCCACATATCTAACAGACCCACAATTTCACAGAAATATGTTATGGCTGATGATGAGGCTGTTGACATTTAACCTCATAATGTTTTTGAATTGCTAGGGTGACATTGACATACATGTTGAAGAAATATATGAAAAAATGCCCAGCTTTTAGTCTCCATGAAAACTATTGACCCCCTGAAGTTTGTGCTGTTGATATGCTTAGACATGAACTCAAAATCTCACTGTCATGTGAATTGGAAGCCCTTTAATTATTCGCCATTTATTATGTAATACAATAGCATTAAAACATTGGTCCAATTCCACAAAAGGTTTTCTGTTAGGAATCTAATTGGACTGTGTTCAGACAGAAATGCTCTCTAGGTCAGGCACGTCCAAAGTTCGGCCAAGTGTGGCCCATGTTCAAATTTCATAAAATTAATAACATCCGGACCACCAGCACTGTTAACCACGATATAAAATACACACGTACAAAAAAGCTATTTTATATAACACCAGAAGATGGCAGTAGATCTGTGGGCATAGCCTACATTGCCGTGACCCTTTTTTAACCCATTTCTAAAATGGTTACTGTAACTAGGGAAAGTTGACAGTGAGGGCCACCACTTCCAAGACAAGTGGAAATTTTTTTGATGACATATGAAACAATTGTGCCTGCTTAATTTACTCTGTTTAAAAGGAATTCAATATCAAGAGACACTACCAAACGAAACATGCTAACTACGATAAGCCAATTGGGAACGCATGCCGCGAAAAAATTGAAGCAACTGGAAGCTGTTTTAACTGCACAGCAGAGTCCGTGAGCCAAATGAAAATGCCACAAAGGCAAACTACGAGGTGGCAACGCTGATTGGCAAACACAGCAAACCTTTGACTGAAGTACGTTAAAGTACGGAGCCTGGAAATCACCCAACACACCCTCAATTTCTTCAATCAATTCAAGATGGCCGACTTCATGTTGGTTTTAAGATATGGGTCCAAGAGGCTTTTTCGTACATCTCCACATGTTACATTTGTGTACTGAATTTCCTTTCTCTAAGTTAAACCTACTGTGGGGGCTAAGTCAATAACGGCATAGGAAATGTTACTTCCTGTTACCAAAGGGGGCGCCATGATAATTTGTCAGTCTGGATGTATGGCTATTTTGAGGCCTGGACTCTGATCATACGTGAGATGATTGATCTTTTGTGATCAAAATGTACTCTAATCTTGAATTGTAGCTGACTGCATTGGTGCACATTTGCAGTTTTAGATGCTGTTAAATGTCTGGTGATCATGACTGTCCCACTATATGTCCTGGTAATACTGGTAAATGCATCGAATAATTGTTGAGACATTTCACTCTCTTCCATTGTGCTGAACAATCATACAGGTAATCAGCTACTTCAAAGTTGTTACAAACTTCTGAATGGTGAGGGACAATTCAGATAAAGACAACAAAATAAACAAACAGGGGCATGTGGACACAAATTTCCAACTATGCACATGCAGATTGAGTTGAGAAAGTGCTAAGACAACAAGAGAAAAGGAACCAAGGAATATGAACCACAGTCAAAACCTGGAGTATCCCAGCTGCCTGCAGGCAGAGAATCCCAGCCAGTTGTTCCAGCCCTCCGAGCACACTGTCCTCCATACTCCCCCTCTCTGGACCTGCAGGACCGAGCTCTTCCCACTCAGACGGACTGACACACAGACAGAGAGATAGACAGACAAAGGAAAAGCTTTATAAATAGAGGTAGTCAAATGGGTAACATCAAACAGTAATTATTACTCAGGTCCACTAACTACCTTTTTCCTGAGAATTTAAAGTAACACCCTTTGGTTCAACAATAGCAGGTCGAACTCTGAATTCGATGAAACAATGAGAACTGAGCTGCATCTCAAAATAACTTTCAGGTTCTCAGCTTTCAGATGATATACCCATATTTATTTATCTACTGACCTAAAAGTATTCAATATAAATAAATGGAAATCAGCCTATATAATCTCTTGCTACATCCCTAAAATAATATTGAATTTGACACTCTGAAAGCCTAGCATAGTTTTCAGGTCCACATGTGTGCTTGAATACACATGAACTCATATTTATGACTGACCACAACAAATACAGGTAATTTTGGTTAAAATTGCTAAAAGATGATATTGGTACTTGGATGTACCAAGATAAAAGGAGGTAGAGGCAAATTTTTATTTTTCTACTAATTTTTTTCTACTGTTTTTTTTTCCTTTTAAAATTAATATTTATTTTAATTTGTAAATATGTCCCATTTCTATTTGATTTCAGACTATTTTTGAGAGTGTTACATTGTTTTTCACATATCACTTTTTTTTTTTTTTTAAAGGAATCACTCACCACAGCCTAACTCGTCCTCACTGTTGTCACAGTGCACCTGTCCATCACACTGAGATGAAGGGTGGATACATTTAGAAGATGAGCCACAACGAAACTTCCCCAAACAGCTCAGACCCACTGTAGACATTCACACACACACACACACGCACACGCACACGCAC
>CAFUXE010000195.1:1160340-1175280 GCA_903364295.1 Serranus cabrilla
AATACTGATGGTACATGGTCATTGGCTGGTGACAAAGGCAATTTTAAGACGGGGTGAATTCAAACTTCAGAGGCACATAACAACAGCATTACTGGCAAAGGCTTTTAAAAACAAAGTAGTATTGAAATGGTTATTATAAAACAGGGGTGTCAAACTGATCCAGTAAAGGGCCGAGTGGCTGCAGGCTTTTGTTCCAACCAAGCAGGAGCACAGGTGATACAATTAATCAGCTGATTGAAGACAGCTGAGATGATTTGGATGATTGGATTCAGGTGTGTTTCTTCTTGGTTGGAACAAAAACCTGCAGCCCCTCGGCCCTTTCCTGGATCAGTTTGACACCCCCGTTATAAAATATGACCCATGTGTTTTGCTAGTCATGTTTTGGGGCATGCATGTATAGCACGATTCATTTTGGCCTTGCAGATGTCAGTCCAAACAGTTGCGCATAACAAAAACAAAAAAAAAAAGTAGGGAAAAAGGTTCTCAATTCGAGAACACAGTGAAACTTCTTAGTCAGCACAGATGAGGTGCTGAGTGCAACTGTCAGTCTTTGAAATGCACAAGGGCTCTTGGTTCACGTTGGTTGAAAAGGGACCCCTGGCATTGTTTTGTCTGCTGTATTACAGATGTAGTCTTACCTCTGACAATGACAAAAAAAACAAAAACTTGAGGATTAAAAAGCAAATGTGCAAGTACTGTTCAACAAGTACGAAAAATAACTTCTTTTCTGTGAAGCATTTTAAACAGCCTCTCCATGAAGTTTTAGAAGTTTATTTTGACTCGACAAATTCAAGGCATTCCAGTTTTTCAGCTGGTTTTGGCACAAATAAAGAGCACAGAGAAAATGTTATATCCGATGCCCTTGTGAGAGCTTTAGATCAAGTCATTGTGGGTTTACGACCAAATCCCAAAGACATTAAGAAGAATGATGAAACAAAGTGTGGAATGCGAAGAAAAACATACATGCACAGTAAGTCTGTGATAAATGTAGCTCAAACAGATAACATATTTCATTTAAATCAAACACCAGGGAGTTTACCACCCGTGCTGCCAGGACTAAGAGGCTCCTTTTGCTCTCAGTTTGGACAGCAGTATCTCGTTCTTCCGGCACTCCTGGATGACCACAACAAAAAAAACAAAAAATGAATAAAACAGAACTATTTCTGGGTCATTTCTAATTATAAAGATGACATATTTATTAAAACATGTTAACTGATTTGTTCAGTCTGTTCTCATTGACCCTCATCATCATCAATCAAATGGAGAAACCAGTGCAGATCTTAGTGCAGAAATCAACTTAAAATGAAACATTTGTAACGTGCCAATCACAGCCTAAGAATGATCCGGTGTTGTGCGTGGCGGCTAAAAAAAAGTGTCTTGCCAAGAAGTGACAACTTAAAAATGTTTTTTGGTTGCAGGAGATAAAACAATTTAAAGCAATGTTCTAATTCCTTTTTAAATGCACAAAAAGAAGAGGAATTTCTCAAAGGTAGAAATTGAAACGCTGAGGTCCCAGTTGCTACAGAACCAACTGGATTTGTTTGGCGGCCTAAAACATTTCATCAAAGGAAATCACTGCAGTGGTCAGCAGTGCAGCAGCGGACAATCAAACTTATACAGCTGTGAGATGTATGGCCTAATAGCCTTTATAATATGTTATTATTATATTATTATTAATATAATGGATATTGCAATTATTTACATTTATTAAGAATTCTGTCCCAGACAGAGGTGTGTATGGCAGCGCTTATTGGGAATGCCTCCCTTTTGGACGTAACCGTTGGTTACACTGACGCACAATTGGTGTCCCTGCCAGATAACTGTAAACATACCAGTAGCCAGATAACAGTAAACAACAGCCTAGGCCTGTTTAAAGAATTTCACAGTTGGTGGTTAATGTATTTTCAATGATGTTTTAATGATAAATGATCATTGTTTTTGTTTTGTCACTATGCCACCAAAAGACACCACCAAGTTTGATCCGCTCTAGGCATTGCACAAAACACAATAGTCTAATAACTATTCTCACCTCCCACTGACTAAGACTTGGGTACAGTTGAGAGTTGAGACGAGATTTCAGATCTGACATTAACTCCGCTTACGTCCAAATTGATAACTGCTGACCGTACACACACTTTTCCGCGGTATGTTTGCTTTGGAAATGAGGGCCACTGTACCCAGCAACACCTCTTAACTCCTTTAGTTAAACTATACATAATGAAGCACAAACTGATACTTGATCGTTTTTCTTACCTCTTTGAAGTCCTTGACTGTTTTGAAGTAAAGTCTCTGCTTGTCGAGCAGCTCCAGGTACTCATCGTTCAGCTGATCTCTCCTCATTTTGTTCTCCTGCTTCTTCTTCTCCATCTGGAAAAGCGAATGAGGAGGTAAGCAGATGTCACGCAAATGCTGCGGCAGCTTGTGTTGGTGAAAAACCTGTTTCTGATTCAGCATTCACTCACTTCTTATCCAGTATTTGATTATTTGTGTATTTTTAAGGACATTACTACTATGTTTCATATGTATATCTCAGTGTTTCCCCTACCATTAAGACTCCTTTTTTTTCTATGGGAGTCCAGTATAGATCAATTAACATGAGCCACAGCTTTTCACATTTCTGTGCAAAATCCGTCACAGGCTCGAACCCCGGCCTCATATTGGACAAGACAAGTTGAGACCCTGTGATGTGAGCTTTAAAAGTTGTGGTGCGCTCACACACACAGACACAGACACACACACGCACACACACTCAGACGCCTTTAACATTTTATTCAGGCAATTACCCATTTCTATATTTTCTGTAACAATTGAAACTGCGCTCATTTCAACTTACAGCATTCCCACGCATCCCCTTTAAATTTAACTTGTACAGTGACCATAACAAATAATAGCTTATTCATTAAATGCAAGAAAATCCCAAGTTATACATAGAGAGTTATACCTTTATGCGGCTCTGTTTGATTCCCTCCACTATTTGCTCCATCTGTCTGAGGAACTGCTCCTTGGCTGCTGAAGACGACATGGCTCTGGACAACAGTACAGCTGGTTAGAGCTTATTGACTGCACAGAGCTGAGACATATACAGTACTGACAGTCTCCACTATCCAAACAAACAAAAATACATTTGTGTTACATATTACAAATGTACTGCATAACACGTGTAATGTTACTTACTGTTGGAAATTGTCATGGATGGAATTCAGCAGATTCACCTTAAGAATATAATGCAAATTTTTTTTATCATTAATAATTTGGAATATGTGATATTATTTCCTGTGCTGCCAACAATTACTGCTTACCTCCTTCTCCAGATAAACCTTCTTGTCGTCTAATGTGTTATACAGTGTGAAGAACTGCTTGGTCTCTTTGTGTGTTGCAGACACTGAAGGGCACAAGAAGAATTGGCAAAGATTTAATGTCTTTGTTCTTTTAGAGCCGTGCATTTTTGTCCATTTACGGTTGGAGGGGGGCTGCGTTTCAGAACACAAACCCTTATGTAATCAGATATCGATGAGGAACCCACCTTGGCTGTATAGTTCTATGAATCTCTTTTGGTACTGGGTCAGCTCAGCCCGGCTTGGCACCTCGTCAATTTTCCTCTGCAGTATGGCAATCTCACGGTTCCTCCGTGCCTGAACAAAGTGGACAAAAGTCCTGAGTGATTCAGTTCAATGAGGAGCAGGAGATGCTGCATTCATGTGGTTTTCGGAATATGCGGATCTCATACGTCATGGCTCCATTTCTGCTGTTTTTGGTATCAAGCACATACTGGAAACGGCTATCAAAGTGTTGTTCAAATGCTCTGTGCATTAAACTACGACACAAATTCTTTGTAGGAGATAGAATAATAGCTTATTCTAACTACTTTTTTATTCTGATTGGTTATTAATCTGTCTGCCTTATATTTTATACAATGGTCATATAGTTTTGTTTATAAGCTTTAAATCAGAAGCAGAAGCAGGAAGTTACATAAAATGGTGATACTTAAGAAACACATTTCTAAATCATTTCTGATAGACTTTCCCAGACAAGGGGACAACTGAGTTAAACTGAATTATTTTGCACCATAATTGCAGATAATTATCAGGTATAAAATCCTTCCATTTATCCTTCCACCTGATATTGAGAATAACCAGCAAAGCTCATCTGCTCATCAACAAGCAGTAAATCACACCATGAATAAATAATTATTTTACCCTCAAGTGTTCTCTTTCTTATCTGTAGGTCTGTTATCTGCTGCTGAGACATAATTTCCCACAGAGATCATTCCAGCTCCATCTAATCTTGTGTTGAGTTATGTAAGATATGTTACCATGAGCAGACGGATCTTCTGTAGTTTCTCTCTGTCTGTGTTGTGCTGTTTGTCTATCAGTTGGTTTCTTTCCTAAGAAGAAAAAGAGAAGAGAAGAAAGAGACACATTGTATTTTGAGGGAAGGCTGTATTATACTGTATAAACCACATGCTATATAATAAGATACAAAAATATAGAATACAGCTCTAATTTGATACAAACCTTCTCCTCCTCTGTATCGTCCCCTGATGCAGTCTTCAACTCCTCAATGTTCTGCTGAAGACGGGCCATCTCTTCCTGGACACACATTGAAGAGAAGATGAAAGTTACTTATGCAACTACGGTTCTAAGAACCTTTGATCCCTTTTCCCCTCAGGCGAGTCAAACCACACCAGCTGGATGGACCGACTAAAATGCGAGTTCGAAACAACCTGAGGTAGGAATGTGGTATTCAGCCATAAGGCGACTCCTGAGCCATCAGAGTTCCACTACTGACTGGCAAGAAGGAAGGCAGTCTTTGCCGACAACCACTTCACCTCTGCCTGTGTCAGAGGCTCAAAAAAAAGCAAGTATAGAGCACCCACCACCTACCAAGTGTAGGTGCCATAATGGACAAACCAAACACCTGCTATGCTGACTGGAGCACCATGCTGTCGAGACGGGACAATGGTGATTGGCTTATAGTCATCAGCCAGTGAGTCCAATATCGTGAAGCCCTCCCCATTAGAGGCCACATGAATTGATTAATTAAGAAGACCATATCATTGTCAATCATAATGTTTATCTATGGATATCATCTTGTGAAAATTTGACAGTTGTCGCCAAACTCTCGGACAGACAGTTCGTTTAATACAGACTGCATCTCTAATCAAGATTTGGTAAACAATAGTGTGAATGCTGCTGAATCAGTATGTAGGCATCAGGCACGTACTTTCATGATTGCTGCGCAAACACCCAGCAGCATCAACTGGATGTATATGTGCATGCATATGTTTTCATGTACTCACTCTGCAGTGTGTGCGGAAGTCTTGCTCCTGCTGCTTTAGGTTCTCATTCATTGTCACCAGAGCCCCCAGCTTCTCTAGCAAGCTGTTCAGCAAAACAGAACTTCTTTAGAGGATCTCAACAATGCGGCCTTACACATTAAGTACAATACAGTTATAAACAAATGTAAACATACAATTAGGAACAGAAAAACAAAAATTCTAACCAAATGAAAGTCAAATATGTTGAGGATGCAATTAATAAATATCAGTTCTGGGATATGTGGAACTTCAACACGAAAAACAACCACAAGCATTACCCTTCCAAAACGGTGACATCTGGAGAGCACATTTTGAAAAAGACATAAATCAATAAATCAAATTCATTCAGATGAATGTATTACACTGCTCAAAAAAATAAAGGGAACTCACAACATTAGAAGATGCAATTAAAGAAAACCAAAACCTCTTTAAGTAGTCAGTCTAAAGCTTGTATAACAGTGTGAATTTACTGTCCCCTCAAAATAACCCAACACACAGCCATTAATGTCTAAACTGCAGGCAAGATAAGTGAGTACAGCTCTAAGTGAGAATGTCCAAATTGTGCCTGAGGTGTCAACATTTCATATGACCACCAGTATTTTCCAGCACTGCCTTAACCCTCTTGGTCATGGAGTTCACCAGATCTTCCACTCCATGACGACATCATGGAGTTGGTGGATGTTGGAGACCTCCACCTTCTGCTTGAGGATGCCCCACTGATGCTCAATACGGTTTAGGTCTGGAGACACGCTTGGCCAGTCCATCACCTCCACCCTCAGCTTCTTTAGCAAGGCAGTGGTTGTCTTGGACAAACTTGTCTTTGTACTCGTCACCTGGTTGCCGCCACACATACTTGACACCATCTGAACTAAATAAGTTTATCCTTGTCTCATCAAACCACAGGTCATGGTTCCAGTAATCCATGTCCTTAGTCTGCTTGTCTTCAGCAAACTGTTTGCGGGCTTTCTTGTGTATCATCTTTAGAAGAGGCTTTCTTCTGGGATGACAGCCATACAGACCAATTTAATGCAGTGTGCAGCGTATGGTCTGAGCACTGACAGGCTGAACCCCCACCGCTTTAACTTCTGCAGCAATGCTGGCAGCACTCGTACGTCTATTTTCCAAAGACAACCTCTGGATATGATGCTGAGCATCTGCACTCAACTTCTTCAGTCAACAATGGTGAGGCCTGTTCTAAGTGGAACCTGTCCTGGTAAATGCCACCAAGTGGCATGTTAAACTTCCAGTGACCAGTATGAGAGAGATAAAGTGACTGAAATGACTGAGACCCTGCAACACTAACGAGTCACATGACATTTTATGTTAAGTATGTAAACACATTGATTTACTTAACGTATGCAATGAGTCGCAAGCTGAGGAGAAAAGACCCTGTCAACAATAATCTAGTGTGGGGAATTTTTTTAAGCAGAGACCGAACAACATGGTGCTCTGCAAGCTCTGCAAATTAGAAATGGCAATCACAGCACTACTATGGCCATGCATGAGTACTGAAAGCAAAAGCATCCTGGGGTAACTTTCCTAGGCAGATGGAGAGAGAGGAGAGAGAGGGTGGAGATAAGAAGGAAGCCTAATTTCTGTTCCTGAAAACATTTGGTAGAGAGACTAATTGTATTTTTTACAGCAAGTTAGCTGAATGATTGGAAACCAAAACTATGCTGAAAGATCTCTCCCATGGATGACTGTTGGGCTCTGGTTAGAATGTTGGATGTGTTTCACACAATGTTACTCTACAAAGGGGGAGCAAAAGCCTTCCAAACAACTCTCTCTTGATTTCTGTTGTAGCTGAATGGGAACTTGAAGGTGGGTCTTTTCCTGCGGTTCCGTGTTCTTAAACAATTCGAAAGACAGGCAGGCAGCTTTTAGCGACGAAGACGAGATGATTGCTCTCCACAACTCACCTGCCGTCAGCCTGCTCCTCCATATCGTCTAAAGACTTCAGCTCTTTCTCCAGTTTCTCTGACTGCTCTGTAGCCTGGGAACAAAACATTTACCATTGTTCAATCAATAACATCTTTTCTCTGATAACATTTTTCTAAACCCCTGGTGTTTTCCTTCCCTTCCCTTTCAGGTAAACAGCTCAATTGTAAGGCAATACAATCTAATATAACAGGAAAAAACTTAAATTAAGTCATATTTAAAAGAAATGTATGATTAGAACAAATTTACACACAGCGCTGTATCTCAAATTGGTCTTCATGTTCCCAACTTTCAGATGGTGTACACCACTCTATGTAGCTCTACTGTTGACCTGCTGTCTCCCCATAAAAAAAAACACTGCCCACCACCCCTAATTCACTAAAAAAAGAAAGGGGTTAAATGAATAATGAGGATTAATGTAATGCAAATTATTTCATTATGTCAGACCACAATAGATACCAAATTGCACTGAAATTCTCTTCAGGTAAGCTGTTTGAGGAGACCATTTGTTGACAGTAGCGTGAATCTGACCTCTGACATATGGTGCCAGGTCTATCGGAAGACACCAGATCTAGATTCATATTAAGTAAAAGCAAAATGTCCAACAAAGAATTCAGTGAGCACTGACACAGAGCTTCAAAAGCAACTAACATTCATATTTAACCGTCAGTTTTTCACA
This sequence comes from Serranus cabrilla, assembly GCA_903364295.1. NCBI lineage: Eukaryota > Metazoa > Chordata > Actinopteri > Perciformes > Serranidae > Serranus > Serranus cabrilla. Next base: position 1,168,275 of record CAFUXE010000195.1, read on the forward strand.
CCTAGTTAACAAGTGCTTCATGTGTCTGCTAATACAACAGTAGGAAACACACTCATACGTACCTCAGTCAGTTTTCTCTTGGCATCATCATAGCCTGTTTTCACGTCTGAGTGCTTGGCTTGTAGCTGTCCAAAAAAATAATCCGTGTTACTAATAGTTAAGACACCTTCCCCGATCATTGCTGTATATCATAGTGCGCATTCAACATTCAACTGTTTCAGAGCCAATTAACATGTTTTTACTGTAAGCTGTCGATTTTTGTGTAATACGAGTCTAGTGAATGCCGATGGTACCGTGTTGGAATTTTACACAATCTCAAATATTATCATGAAATATTTGTGGAAAAATCTTTTTGGTGTTTCAAAAGGTGTGCTGCATTAGACAAACAAATATTTTTTTTTGTTTATTGTTTACATAAAGACTAACAAAACTAAATTCTTGAAGTTTTTAATGGCGTTTTTAGGATTTGTTTAACATTTTGGCTGTGACTGTATTAAAAGAAATTGCACTTGAAGACCTAAGAGTGATTCTTAATGTGATATTTAACAAATGCATGTGGTGTCAGAAAACTTTTTTTCCACCACTGTATATACAGTGCATTCAGAAATTATTCAGACCCCTTCACCTCTTTCATTCTGATATGTTGTAGCCTTATGCTATCATTTCACTTATTTTCCCCTCATCAATCTGAACTCAACAAGACCATAATGAAAAAGCAGAAACTAAGTTTTAGACATTGTTGTGCACATTTAAAATACCACATTGACATAAGTAGCTCAAATGCCATCCATCTCTCTCAGTTTGGCTGCTGTGGAAGAATCCTGGTTGTTTGTCCACTTTGCTTTTGGAGACATTCAATGCAGCAAAAACATTTTGTAGCCTTCCCCAGATCTCCTTTCTCTGAGTAATGCAGGCAGTACCGTCAAACTTGTGGCTTGATTTTTGCTCTGATATGCATTGTCAGCCGTGACACCTTACATAGGCAGGTGTGTAGCTTACCAAATCATGTTCACTCAAATGAATTTACCACAGGTGGATTACAGTCAAGGTGGAGAAACATATCAAAGATGATCAAAAGAAGCGGGAGGCACCTGGGCTAAATTTCAAGTGTCTGTATTTCAGTTTTCCTTTTTAATAAGTTAGCAAAAATATCAAAATTTCGGTTTCCGCTTTGTCATTATGGTGTATTAAGTGTAGATTGATAAGGGGAAAAATGTATTTGAATTTGATTTGATGATTTTAGTATAAAGCTGCAACATAACAAAATGTAAAAATGTGAAGGGTCTGAATATTTTCTGCATGCATTTCCATCTCTTTGAGAGAGGATCTGCCATGTTTTACATGTGGATCCTGTAATGAAAAATAATACAACAACTTTTATTGGTTTGGCAGTTGTAAAGAAGATCATAATCCCTGTATTAAACATTTAAAAAAATAAGTAGACATGTTTTAAGATAAGTAAAGTGAAATGACTATGCAACCTGTAAGCTATTCACCATAACATAATTTTGAATGGCCTAACTAGTTTTGAAGGTTTAGGTTGCTGGAGCTGGTCAGGGTGTATAATTAGCAGATGGTGTTGTGGGTTGTACAGAGCACAATAGTAAATGTGAACCTCCTCCAGTTGTTTAGTCTTCTGCTGGATCTGTTTGTTCAGCGAGGCCACTGCCCTGCGGTGTTGCTGCAGCGGGCCGTAGCGCTCTGATCGCTCCTCTGATGACAGCTCCAACTGCTGCGGGGACATATGGGAGAGACAATATATTAGAAAATGCTAATATAAATGAACACTGGCATGAAGGACTGGGTCACCACAGGCTGCTTTGATATGTGTGCTGTTGTACATGCTTCGCATATGTCTAAAACCGTAACCAAAACACCTCAGATGTATACGTCTCCATGTTATGATTCACTTAACCGGTTGTCACAAAAGCATCCGCTCACATCCAAATTGATAAATTGCCGAGCCTTGCATAGAAATGACCGTACGCACGCTATTCTATGGAGCTAAATTACTGCCAAAAGTCCACACACGCACAAAACACGTTTTACTCACGCCCAGCGATTCACACACAAACGCAGAGTGGTTTGCACACACAAAATATCATTCACAAACAAGCGCATTTTGTTTTGCAAATAAGAAACGTACCTATCAAACAAATGCACCATGCTTCAGAAACAAATAAGTTATTTCTTCAAGTGCAAACTAAAATATTTCAAGTACAAAAAAAATTCCTTCAAGTACAAATCAAAACCTTTCAAGTACGAAACAAAATCAATTCTACAACTACGTAACTGTCACGTGACTTTTGGCAGCAATATTCCGCCTGTCAGATTGTTTGTGAATGATATTTTGTGTGTGCAAACCACACTGCGTTTGTGTGTGAATTCGCTGGGCATGAGTAAAACGTGTTTTGTGCGTGTGTGGACTTTTGGCAGTAATTTAACTCCATACTATTCTGCCATACGTTCATTTCGTAAATGAGGGCCAGTGAGTGTGTGAGTGTGTACATGTTACTGATAGACCAGCCTCTCAGCAGAGATACACTGATTAATCAGCTGCCTGTCAAAAATAGAGGATTTTCAGCTGATAATTGGTGACATTCAGTTGATCAGATATTTAGACAAATAAAAAAAACAAAAAACCTGAGTGCAGATATTCCTTACAAATCCTCACATTCCACTATGTGTAATTAATGCTCTGTTAAGGGGCCTGGCTCTAAAATCTAAAAAAAAGTTTATTATTGCCCATGGGTGCGTGATGTCAGAGCAAGTTGGTATTATGGGTTAGACACAAATTACTACTGGCATGCAAATTGTACAGTGTTAGCCTGGGATTGATTGTGTACAGGCATGGCTCATCTAGAACAAACCTATTAGCATTTAATGTCAAGTATCCTGGAGCACTTTCATTTTGAGATCCTCCACTTTTTTAAACTAGACCGCAAACACCAAAAGAAAACCTACCCAAACGTAGGTGGTAGAAATTGGGGGTATCATTATCAATGATATTTGCTCACCTTCTCAGCGTACTCAGAGGCGATCTGTTTGATCTCCTCAGACTGCAGTCCCACTATCTGACCCACGGCACTTGCCGTCAGCTTTCCCTGCACAAAAGATAAAAATGTTCAGTAAAAACAGAAATAATTGTACAATTTGGATGTATGTTTTAGCCATTTAGTTGTTCTGCTTACAATGAAAGCCACTGTACAAAAATATTGTAGAATCAGATAATTAAAAACAGAAAAACACAGTAAGAGGCTGTTGACAGAGCAATGCTCTGAAAAAAATTACATGAAAAATGTTCATTGTTCACAGTCCACAGCTGTAAAGAAAGACAACGAGACAGAAAATAGGCTTCTGCCTACCTCTTCATTTGCCATGGCGGCCATGCTGGTCATCAAGGTCTTGATTCTCATCTAAGAGAAAAACAACCAGTTACATCACAGTTTGAAAGCAGGAAGTTCAAGGTTAAGTTGATTTAAAGAGCATGATCTTACACAACAATTTCAGTTGTTATAGGCTGTGTCCGAAATCACTCCCTATTCACTATATAGTGAATAAGCCATTTTGTAGTGGTGTCCGAATTCTGAGTGAGCATCGCTATACCCTATATAGTGCACTACATATCTCCCATAATGCATTGTGAAATGTAGGGAGCAGCCGATGGTCACTAGACGGACAATATTGACCATCATGCAATGCGGTTTGAGAAAGAGACGGCGGATGCGCGCGAACGGGACTGTGACAGATAATTGTATTTTAAAATAGATCTTTTTTTATTGTTTTGTGGACATGTAATTTGTTTAAAGTCCGTTATGAATAAATTCTGTCAAAGGGAAAACTTCTGTTATTGCGATTTACCGGCCGGCTTCAAACTTCACGTATTAACTGCCCGACGGCGATGTGACGTCATGTTGTGCGACCGGCCCGGCAGCAATTAGTGTCCGAAACCGTCTTAAGTTGAGTCCACTATATAGTCCACTAACTGCTGCTGTATGGCTTTCTGAAGTTCTGAATATATATATATATATTTGAGAATAGCCTAAATATTCCTCTCCAGAAATTCTGCAGATTAGGGGACAAAGCATAATCACTCCTCCCTAATAATCCTTGTGTCTATGAATATTAACACAATATCAGCTCTACATTGTTAATATATTAACAAGAAAACAGGACCAAAAGTCCAGGTAGATATGTCCATTACGGTAATGAAAACAAATAAAAATACTCCAACCCACTGCCTCCTGCAAATAAGAGATATATAAATTGCAAATTATGATGTTCCCAATAATAGTAGCAGTAAGCAGCTTGGCCGTTGCCCGACAGCTCTATGGCCACGATCAATAATGGGCTTTTCCTTCAGATCCAGAACAAAATCCCTACAAGTCCGTCCATGCTCCATTCTCTCTTTTAGGCCCATAATCCTCAGATTCGGTCTCTTTCAGCGCCATTCCAAGTCCAGATATTTCCCGTTAACGCGGTCAACTTGTCTGGTGCGATGCTTCACCTGCACCTCCAACTCTGCGACTTTATCTGTTGTGGTATTCACTGACTGTTCCATCCCATGTAGCGTTTTAGCCTGCGACTCCGTCTGTGTCATCGGACCCGTGACGTGTGAGTCAATCTCCGTTTTCAAAGCGGTAATTTCAGCTCTCAGTGTGACTGTGACATCTGCAATTTTTCATATATCTTGCCACAGATGTCCACTTTTACCGTATGTAGCTTGGAGCGTAAAGATGCTATCTCTGACGCAGCGTTATCACTCCCATTGTGCCTGTGTTCGTATCACGGCCGTCACTCCACGGCTCCGCTGGGGCCTTCTTCAACTGGATCACTTTTTGGCTTTTTTGCTTTCTTTGGGTTCGGCATTCTCGGGTCTCTGAAGGAGGTCAACTTCACAAGTACCTGAGACGTTAAACTTTAGTAAAATAATAATATAAATATCCTTATTTTGTTGAAAGTGGAGTTTTAAGTCAAAATCAGCGAGAACTGTTGAGAGGCGCGTGCTCTCATAGCTCCCCCTAGCGGACAATCAAGTTCTAAATTTCCATGCTCAACTCTGACCCATTATGCACTGCTCAAAAAAATAAAGCAAACACTAAAATAACACATCCAAGATCTGAATGAATGAAATATTCTTATGAAATACTTTGTTCTTTACATAGTTGAATGTGCTGACAACAAAATCACACAAACATTATCAATGGAAATCAAATGTATTAACCCATGGAGGTCTGGATTTGGAGTCTCACTCAAAATGAAAGTGGAAAAACACATTACAGGCTGATCCAACTTTGATGTAATGTCCTTTAAACAAGTCAAAATGATGCTCAGTTGTGTGTGTGGTCTCCACGTGCCAGTATGACCTCCCTACAACGCCTGGGCATGCTCCTGATCATGATGGTCTCCTGAGGGATCTCCTCCCAGACCTGGACTAAAGCATCCGCCAACTCCTGGACAGTCTGTGGTGCAACTAACGTTGTTGGATGGAGCGAGATATGATGTCCCAGATGTGCTCAATGGGCGGGCCAGTCAGAAGGCTGCTTAACTTTGTAACGCTATTTTTATGCCATTAATTATTTTATATTCATAATGAATTTCCTTGTATTTTTACTGTTTTTAGGCGTCTTTCTTGTCTCTCCCTATGCTGTTTTTCTAATCCAGCCTTCCATGTTTACTGTATAACGTGCTCACCTCCTCTACTGCCTGCAGGTTGTCTTCCTCTGACACCTCTGACATTCCAGGGGGCGCCGCCTGAGAACCACTGGCCAATGAAGCCTTCCCGTCATCCACCTAGAGGATGGAAACAGGACACAGAAGCTCAAGATACGATGCAGGAAATGCTGGTGCGGACACAAAGAACCACAATGATATAACTTCTACTCTTGTCATTACTGCCATCCACTGATTCAGTATCGCACTCCTTAAACATATTCTGGCTGTGTCCGAAATCACTCCCTATTCAGTAAGCCATTTTGTAGTGGTGTCCGAATTCTGAGTGAGCATCGCTATACCCTATATAGTGCACTACATATCTCCCATAATGCATTGTGAAATGTAGGGAGCAGCCGATGGTCACTAGACGGACAATATTGACCATCATGCAATGCGGTTTGAGACGGCGGACGTGCGCGAACGGGACTATGACAGATAATTGTATTTTAAAATAGATATTTTTTTATAGTTTTGTGGACTTGTAATTTGTTTAAAGTCCGTTATGAATAAATTCTGTCAAAGGGAAAACCCCCGTTATTGCGATTTTACCGGCCGGCTTTAAGCTTCACGTATTAACTGCCCGACGGCCGACGACGATGTGACATCATGTTGTGCGACCGGCCCGGCAGCGAGTTGTGTCCGAATCGTATAAAGTTGAGTCCACTATATAGTCCACTAACTGCTGCTCACTATATAGTGGATAGGGAGTAGGGAATGAGTGAATGATTTCGGACACAACCTCTGACTCTCAGTATACACTTGAAAAAAAGGGGTCAAATTCAATGCAGCACACTTTTTCCTGGCATACACATTACGCTCAACGCAACTTGACCACTGACATTTTGGCTCAGAGATTCAGCGGAGATGAGGAGTGGGCTACAGAGATCTGGTAACCTCACTTCTTTCTAACTCCACACTCAACAATTCTTTTCATTTTCAAACCTTAATTCTTTAGCCCCAACCGACACTGACTCAAAGTGACCTCATATGAGGACATTTATCATAGTGTACACAGCTCCCTCTGGAGACACAAATTGTTTACTCCCCAACATCCAACATCTAGATGCACACATTGTATATCAGTTCCCTTAGACAATGTTAACATTTCCATCTAATAAGTCCTGGTATAGGAGGAGCATACAGTTGTGAATCTCACTGTACACACAACATCTCATTTTACTTGTACATTGACAATAAAGATATCTATCTATCCATCTATCTATCCATCTATCTATCCATCTATCTATCCATCTATCTATCCATCTATCTATCCATCTATCTATCCATCTAT
>CAFUXE010000196.1:0-11003 GCA_903364295.1 Serranus cabrilla
GACCACTTTTGACAAAACACGTCATAATATGGTGTTTTTCTGTGCTTTTTCAAAAAGTTTCACCCTGACACGCATCAAGAGACTCTAATAAAGCAATCCTGCAAATTTTTCTGTCATTTTTGGACAAACGTCTAGTAACGACTATTTTAAGCCTATTTAAGCGTCTAAAATTTTGCCATTTCTGACAAAAATCGACATGCAGTTTTTGGAAAGCTCATAAAATTGTGCCTTGTGTCCCTTTTTCAAAAATTATACCATAACACGTGTCAATAGACTCTAATAAAGCTCCTCTATGAATTTGTGGCATTTTAAAATTTTTTGACCTTTTCATGGAAAAAAATCGACATGGTATAGTAGGATTTTTTTGACAATTATTTGACATCTCATAATTTAGTGTATTTCTGTAATTTTTGGACAATCTACACTACTTTATGTATCAACAAATTATAACAAGACTATTTCAAGCATTTTTCAGCTATCTAAAATTCAATCAGTTACAAAAATTGACATGCTATACTATACTATAAATAACATTTTAATGACATGAACTATTGTATGTTGCAGTGATACTGTGGTCCAAGGAAGTATGTCAAGTTATCAAACATGTTTTTAAGGTATTTTTATACTCTATCCTGACACATTCCAGACGCTACAGTTGTGTTGGTTAATCAAGCCGTTTTAATGTTGAAGTCCGTTGCTCACAGTTAGGAACTCTATTTGGCAAGAGGTCTGTAAAGTTTGGAAATGAACTTGCACAGTTCATGTTGCACAGATTTTACATTGTATGTCTAAGCTTACACATGCATACTTTTCATATCTTTTGGAGCCTTTAACATGCTCTGAACTGTGGTCGAGACCCTTATAGCGTGGCACTAACAGGATTATTGAGACATTTCAGTCGTCAGGGAAGTACTAAAGAGATTTTCTTACCTGACCTATTTTTTTTCTGTTTGGATTCTTGCAAGAGGAGATGAAAGAATCCACCAGGAAAATGAATAATGCATCTATCTTCTTCCTCTATTTGCTGAGCCAAGTCCCTGCTGTGTCTCCTGAAAAAAACAGCTAGAGACAGTGGTGAGGTAAAAATAGACGACTATCAAATATCTAAAAGGATCCAAAAGATATGTCAGCTGACATTTACGATGCAAACTTTGTACACTCACAATATACATTTCAGTTTAAAATCCAGAGGTGTGTGCATCTGTGAACAAAAAAGTCGTCATGGCCAGAACCATTTCTTTGTATTTATTTGAATAAATTACATTGACTTATCACATTTTTTTTCTTTACATCAAGCATACAGTCTTAGAATCCAGTGCAAGAATCAGATAAAACAAAACCGAAAACAAACAAACAAACAAAGAAAACAAAAACAATCCAAAGACAATCATGTGCAGCACAGAGAATCCCTCCTTTCACATTGCTTTTGGATAATATACTGTATATATACATCTATACTGTATGTGTATACTTGTCACAGTTACAAAAATAAGATACGTTACTGTAGATGCGCGACTATACACACAAGGTGAAAACAAAACACAGAAAAGCTGTACAGTCCTCATTGAGGGCAAAGATACACACAATTGTTAAACAAAAGTGAAAGAGAAAAAGAAGGAAGGAATTGTTTTGCCTTTAAAAAATAAATAAATACATACATGACCTTCATACTGTATCATTATTCTTCCCCTGCCAACAAATATACTGCCTGCTAAGTTGTGCTTCCCTTCAAAATAAAAAACACTGAATATGGGTATCAGTTGATTTTGCATCTTTATTGTATTTCTACTGAATATAATGAATTGGTCCTTTGATTAAAGAGACATCCATGTTTGTTTTAATGTGGAACACTGTCAGAGACAGTATATCATAAATACCTCAGCGTCAGAGGTCCTCTGCAGCCCCGTCCCTGTGCATAACATGTACTGTATGCAAACCCGAAGCCCTTCCCCCAAAGTACACGCACAACATTACTACAAGATGGGTGAAAAAATAGTGTTGCACAGATTATTTTGCAGAAAGGTTTAATACACCGTCGACATCGCAGAGAATAAAACCCTGGGGATAACGTGTGCACGGCGTGCACTGCTCAGCTGACAGCTGACATGTTCTGTAACAACCGGATTGATTTCTAGATCCTCAGTCGATCAGTTAAAGGAGGAGAAAGGAAATCTCACACGACACTGCATACAACCATATAGCTGGTGAGAGGAAACTAAACTTAATGTGTATAATCTTTTTCCGGAGGTCTAACATGACATTAAAAGGGTAAACCAGCAGCGTTTAGTCCATATAATTTCTTGGGAGAAATATGAGGATTTGGTGTGAACAATCTGTGTGTAATTTATGAATAAAAAACACCTTCCACAAATATTTGTTAACATAAAAAGATTGTGCAAATATGAAACAAATCTGCAAATGAAAAAAAAAGAAGAATTGCGAAATTTGCTATTATTTATCCCTATTAATCCCTCTTTTTCATCTTAGGATGGTAGCTCATAATAATAGATATTTGGAATATTTTTCTGAAAATATATTTTTATGGAACTTTTGTTTTGGATTATCTCTTCTTTTTTTTTACATGTTAAATAATTCAAATTAATCACAAAAATGAAGGCAAACAAATTCCTGAAATAAAAAAAAATATCTGTATCTACTTTAGATTAATTTACAAATACATTAAAGCATTTCTGAACATCTTCCCAACATTTAAAACTTTTGAAGGAGTAAATAACTTTTCTATTTATGAGCTGAAAAGGCATTTATCAGTTCTCTTTATGTATCCAGCCGCTTCTTTAATAAGTTGTACATGTTAGGCAGATATTCACAAATTAATTTATTTACTGATATTATTTTTATTTGTAGAAGTTGTTTACAAATCTTTTTTCTTTTGTATTTGTTGAAGGTTTTTTGTATCCACAGATAACACGAACATCAGATCTGTTCACACGAATAATATTGAGACGAATGTATCTCCGTTGAGAAAAGAGTTTTTTAGTGTAAGTTGCATCATTCCAATTAAAAAAACATTTGCACCGAGACAAAAAAGAAATAATTTCTCATTCCGTTCAGCCATTTGTGCACTCTGGCTTCGTCTAGTTTCGTCTTAATCAATGGCTTATAGACAGCTAAACTACAGAAGACTAATGGGACTAGTAGGGATGCAGCAAAAAAGAGCTACACCTTCAGCTGCAGAAAAAACAGTTGCCCCAATGAGCAGTTAAGTCCTATAAGTTATTATATCACAATACATCAACCATTTTTCACACAAGCTGCTGATAAAATACATGTTGGAGGATTGAAACTTACGCACCATAGTTTTCTTACATCACTTCAAACAGTTTAAACTTCACAACTTGTGTTTGTTCATCACTCCACTAATCACTGGCTCAGATAGGTAATGTCACATACTTAAGAATACAGTTTCACCCCTGCGGATAAAAATACCAAAGAACTAGAGATTGCAAAGCTTCGTCCTGTTGCGTGGAACAGATTCACCGACACCGTGCTGTCTGGAAATCTTGAAGCTAAAATTGGAGTTGACTCTGGTTTTTGCAGGTAACTTTGGTATCTAAATCACATATTATGACAAATCATGCGCACATGTTCGTGTGTAAAAAATAAAATGTGTTATGTTGGTTGTTTAGTTATCAACTAGATGGCTCTAGTCTACAACTTCCTTCAGAGCTCTGAAGAGTTAAAAGGTGAGAGGACTTCCTTTTTGGACAGAATTTTGGACGGACTAGAGGAATATTAAAAACAGAACAAAATCAGCTCAACATATTTTTTTTTTAATAAGATAAAACGTTAAACACTTGAAACCATGCTTGACCTAGAGTCGCTAACAAACATGAAGCACGTGGACCGATTTATTTTTTTCCTAGTATGTGAGAAAGAAGTTTCTATCTACTGTAGAGGTTTCCACAAAGTACAGTGAATGAGAGAAAAGTGTGAATTTGCAAAGCTGCTCTGATAAACTCACGGAAATTATGACAGACTGACAGCCAACTCAAACCGAGACCAAAAGCCGGGACAGTAATGGATAAAATGACTATGGAAGCCTGAAGGTACCTCCTGGGAAAAAGGGGGAGCAACGACATTAACGCTGATTATTCCTCATTTGAAGTTTTTACGCTCAATTGGTGCATACTTGCTTTAACGCGTCAGCGATCTTCGTTCGTTATTGTGTTGTTGCTGTTTTGACTCCTTTAAAGCAGAGTACAGGTGGTTGGTAGGAATGTTTAGGTAAAGGTTACCGGGAATACTGGGAGGGGGAGAGGACTGGAGGCCAGGATCTGTTTCGCCACTTTTGCAGACACAGCTGGTCGTGTTGACTCCCTAGTGGGGCAGCGGCACCAGGATATCCACATAGTTGATGGGGAAGAAGCCGGAGTTGCCGTGCAGCATCCCCTCATACCAGTTGTCATCGATCTTATTGGTCAAGGTGATGATATCGCCTTCCTTGAAGCCTAGCTCACCTTCGTTCTCGGGGTCAAAATCGTACAGTGCACGACAGCAGGGCTGGTCCATGGGGGCTGGAGCACAGATAAGAGAAGAAGAGTCAGATCAGACGGCAGAGATGAGAGATAAGAAGCTGCACATAGATTAGAGACACAAAGATTGCTTGTGAAAGGCTCACCTGGAGACCTGGCTGAAAGAGAGGAAGAGGAGAGGAAGATACAGAGAGGAAGAGACAAGCAAAAGAGAGACACAGGACATGACCGTCAGTGAGCAGAAAATAAGAATGAGGCATACACTGTTTAAAGGAATAGTCCCGCATTTTGAGAAATACACTTTATATTCTCTTTTAGGCAGAGAGGTAGATAAGAGGATTGACACCACTTGTCTGTTTGTCAGCAGGTTTACAGAAAAACTACTTCACCGATTTGTATTAAACTTAGTGGAACGGTGTAGCGCCGTCAGAGTAAGAACCTGTTCGATTTGGAGTGGATCTGAATCACATTTTTCACTTTTGTTAACATTGCCAGATAAGGTATTTGTGCTGCATTCATGTGGTTGTGGAATAATTGGAAAAATTAGCTCCCAACTGGGAAAATTAATGTTATTGCCCCCAAGTTGAAACAAAAACTCTGAAAGTCTGTGAAAATGTTTGGTACACATTTCATAGCCCACGGAATCTGTTTCCATTTTTCTTTTAGTTGTTCTCTCAGCAATACAATACAACACAAATCTTCTTCTTCTTAACGCCCGTGAAGTTCCCAACTCAAGACATCGGGCCATTCAGTGAGGATGTGAATGCAACCATCGGACTGTCGAGTGTGTGCCACTCTAGTTTCTGTTAGCTAGCTTAGCCTTGTATAAAGACTGGAAACAGGGGTAAAGAGGTCTCATGTGGAGACGCATAGGTTAACCAGACGTTCATTTGGCAAACTAACCAATTAGTCTTGAAGTCTTTTCCTTTAAAAGTTTTATATTCTTTTTTGAAAATGCTTCTGATAAACCATAAGGTCACTTTTGTGTCTCTTGCTGTTTGTTTTCGAGGTTAGAATTGACCATATTAAGTCAAATGGGACCCTAATTAAAAACAAACATCATGCTGTTTTGAAGAAGACTTGAAACTTGAGCACTTGGGACCATAAACTCATTACGAAAATATTTACTGAGATAATAAATCAAGTGAATATTAGGCTCTAAAAAACTCTATTGCAACCTAGAGAGTCGCCCCCTGCTGGTCGTTAGAAATAATGCAGGATTTACTCCGGACCAAATCAGCTGTTTCCTATTTAGAGAGTAGTATCAATCTTCTTATCTCACTCTGAGGGAATCACCAAATGAACTAATAAGTGGACTTCCCAAAATGTCAAAATATTCCTTTAAAGGCTACTTTAAACATCCACACAGGTGTTTTCAGTTAATCTGTCTGATTAGAGCTCTTCTCAGGACTGTGGCCATGTTTGGACAATAACTGAGTCTTCTGATAGCTGCACCTGTTGGTGTGCAACGAATTGCACCTTTCTCATCTTATTGGTAGATCTGTGACTTGGTAAAGTCCCCTCAAGGCTCTGGCCCTGCTTCAAACTGAGCAGAGGTCTAATAAGCAAACATATGAAAACACCTGTGTGCGTGTTTAGTAGCTTGAACAATAAAAGAAAGATGAGCAATTTGATTAAAATAAAAAAGGGATAAAAGAGAAACCAGGAGTTAGACAGAAACAGCACAGCAGACGAGCTGCACTGCGAACAAAAATGCAGACAAAAATATACTTCCACAGAAGTCAATTTTATAGAAGGATGAAAATAAGAGTGATAAAGAGATTTTGCATCTCTTTCCAAGTCACCCTTGCTCACCTGGAGATCTTGCTGCAAAGGGGAAAGGAGAAAACAGAGGTGAAAAAAAGAGCAGAAGCGTTTATGTTTCAAAGCATTTTCTGGATGGATAAGTGATGAATAGATGGGTAAGTACAGCAGGCGGAGCGATGAAAAGGTCAATAAACAAACAAGAAGTTGGACTGTGAAGTGGCAGAGACGCAGACAGACAAAGAAACAAGAGGATAAGACGGATCCAGAGATTGACAAGAGAACAAAACAGAAAGAGCAAATGCTCGTCCGCTGTAAGCTCTGCACTGTGACTGTAGGCCGGAGCTTCTTTGTACCGCTGTACAAAGCGGACGGCACTTGATTTTCTGCTGTTAATTTGTAGCATTGGAGTGCAACAATTTTCTTTCTCGACAAAGAAACAAACAAAAAGAGAAATGAATGACAAAGTGATGGAAGAGATATTGTCGTATCTCTCTGGGGATTCACTTTTGTCTCACCTGGAGACCTTGCTGCAAAGAGGGAGGAGGAAACAAACACGAGGGAGAGAGGAGGGCGAAAGAAAGGAGTAGAAGTCGTTTTGAGTTTCAATGAAAGGACGTTGTTGAAGAAATGAATTTGTGAGCACACAGACGGAGAAACGTATTGACAGATAAGTTTGACCTGGCTCACCTGGAGACCTCGCCCCTGGAACAATAACCAAAAATCATAAAGGGGGAAAGAGAAGAGCGCAGAGTTGTATCGATTAGTTCTGTTTTTTCTATTCTGTACAGGCAATAAGTGAAATGTTGGGGATTGAACGAGCTGGGAAAAAGAAAGATAAAAATTAGCAAACACTGTAAATTCTCAAATATCACAGCAAGGCTTTTATTTAAATCATGTTTCTCTTCTGCTGCTTGGAAGGACGTTCACTATTGTCTAATTTAATGTCCATCACGTATGCAAATATGCTTATACTTTTATATTATTGTTATTATTATTTATTACCATTAAATTGGTTATTGTGCACAAGTTTCTTCTAAAAAACAAGATCCCCATAAGGCTACGTGTTAAAATATACATTTTAATAAGAAATCTCCAACTTAATTTTTTATTAAGTGTTTCCTGTTCATGCAAACAAAACAGGCAACATTTCTCACAATAAAGAGCTTCAAAGCACTTAATAGTTTCTCTTTCCTCTGAGGCTTTTATTGTGAAACATCTGCAGAAAACATTAGATTTCAGTAGCTTGATTTTTAAAAAATTACCGTCAAATTGAAATGAAATTGAAAATGATTTAGTGTTGCATTGATAAAATATGTTGTTTATATGTAGATACATCTAACTTCTACATTTTCTTTTCTTTGTTTTTCTGCATTTTCTGGCTTTTATTTGAGAATTTACAGTACAACTTAAAAACATAGAAAGGATTGTTAAGGGAAAGAAGATTAAAAATGAAAAGAAACTGGCCCAGAAACTGTCCTTTACCGGTAAATACGTCTAACGTATTATCGTTCTGCAGGAACTTATTAGATTCTGTATTGTATTTCCGGGACCAGGACCAGTTTCTTGACACGTTTCCAAACAGTAAACAAATGCTCTCTGGTTCTCACCTGGGGAGCGAGCGCTGTGGATGCCTCCATTGTGGTTCTCACTGATGGAGAAGTCCAGAGACGTGCGAGGTTTAGGCATGAACTCTTTCCTCGGTTTGTTGGAAGAGTCCCTTATCCTGCAAAGACACAGAATCCCTCAATGCACAAATAATGAAGATTCAGACATTTTCTAGCAGCAACCCCAAATAAAAGAATGAACTTGAAAATGAGCATGATATGTCCCCTTTAGTGCTTTGAGTGCTGCGATTGCAAATAGAGCTCAATACCGATTTTAAACATTCATCCATAACCAGTACAGTGGCCGACATAGTCATTTTATGAGCAGACATGAAAAAAGACCTTCATTTAAAATAATATCTAAAATTATGATGCATTATACAATGCATTGCATTTTACAAATGATAACTGAGAAAATAAAGAATAAGTCGGAATGAAACAATTAGCTAAATAAACATACATACATACTTTTCAGTTTCAGTCTTTTGCTGACTATTTAAAAAAAGAGAATAAAAAAATTATACCTAACAACATTTTGAAATCACGCCAAGCAACATTTTTGCATGATATACTGTGTATAAAATGTTTTCATAACAACAGCATATAAACTGATACTGATAAGTCTTTAATAGGCCAAAATCTGCCCATAATATCTGTCAACCCACAAATCTGTGAGTCTCTATAAATAACAGTTCACAACTGAAGTTCTGCATGTTATTGCAGGTGCAACCAATAACACGGACGGATATAAAGAAGCAGGACGTGTGAGAACTCACCGCTCGTCGATCTTACTGGAGAGCTGTGTGAGGATCTCAGCAGCCCGGCTGTGGTACTCCACCTGAGCGTGCACCAGCGCAGCGAGCTGGCTCACCTGTTCAATCTGTCAGAGAGGAGCAGGCCTGCTGTTAGTGTTTACCATCATGATGTTTGTTACTGAGACGAGAGCTGCAGGAAGCACCCCAACTGAGTAGAAGTGCAGTCTGAGTCTCTTGATTGTCTTTTCCTTATAAATCCTTCTTCACATCTTTCCTTCACCTCATGATGTTTTCCATCAAGAGGAAGAGAAAGAGGACTTGACCTTTCAACTGCAGCTCTTTTACAGGGTTGAGGTTGATAGTTAATCAATCAATAGGACAGAATTTCTTCATTGCTTCAATTGACAACTGAGACCGTCAACCTGATGTGTGGACTCGAGTCACATGACTTGGAACAGAGTCTAAAATTTGGTTACTTTTTAGACTTAGCTTTAAAAAAATCGAAGGAGACTTGGAACTCGACTTGAACTTGAGCATTTGACTTTAAAAATCTTGTTTCCTCAAAGCCAAATATGAAAAAAAAAAAAGAACTTATTTAATAAATGGCACCATTTCCCGATCTGTTTCCTAAATCAACTAACGTTAACAACATTAATTCCTAGCAAGTCAACATTTAAATCCACCACATCCATTTAGTTTAGTTTTAGTTTAGTCTCCTGCACTCATTCAGGTTGCAGGAGAGGATCATGAAGAACAAAGGTTACATTTATGGACGACAGTTAAAAAGAAATAATTATACAACAGATAATTTTGTCCGCATACAAGTTTCCTCTGCATAAATTCAGTGGCACATTCACAAATATTGTTCCTATTATTTGACAAAGCATTCAGGGTTTTTGTAAATGTAATTTCATATATCATTATTATTATTCTTTTTCCTTGCATCTAATTTACTTAGGAGCACATTATTGTTCAGGTTTGAGTACAGAGACTTGGTCGTTGATCTCTGCCATCAACACAGTTTGGACGTCCACGTACACAGAGGTGAGTTTCTCTCCTAACGGAGCTGATAAAATGAATCCTTACGTCGCTCTCCAGCAGGTTGAACATGCTCTGCTCAGCGATCTCCTTGGAGTCGTCGAACTTCTCTAGCGCCTGTTTGATCTCGTCGTCTGTCACTTTGCCCTGACGTTTCTTCTTATAATCAAAGTCCAGACGACGACCCTGCATTTTCTTCAGGTGATGCTGCAGAAGAAGAAAAGATGGAGTAAAGCCGAATCTTTGACCGAGAGATGACCTTTGATTACTTTCCATCAAAGCGCTGCGCTCGCACCTGAATCTCCTTCAGATCTTTTTCGTGGAGGTTCTGCAGTGGATCAATGAAGTTCTGCTTGACCTCCATGTCCAGAGCGTCCTTCACCTCCCCCAGCTCACGCATGGCTTCCCCAGCATCGATCAGAGCGAGGCCTGGGGAACATGAACACACATTTAGACACAAAAAGCAGGCAGTTCAGTGTGAGTGAGGTAAAAAAAAGTAGTTCTGCAGAAACACTGAGGCATTAGAATCCACAGCGAGTTTGACGTCAGTATTTGTCTCTAAACAACAGTTAAACGCCTTCACTTGTGAACTAAATAACAACTTCAGGCAACTTGAGTGAAAAAAATGCTCATGCATATTTCATAGCATTGTTACTGCGTCCTTGAGGGAATAAGATGATGGCGCTTTGTTGTTGTGAAGCATTGTGGAGCTTCACGGCGCCGCAGCTCACCAAAGTTCGACTCCTCTCCGAGCTCCCTGCCAAACCTCTGCATGGACTCTCCCAGGATGGCCTCGGTCTGGGTGTAGCCCGGTCCCTTCTCCTGTCCCCGCATACGAGACATGGAGTTCATCATGCTCATCTTAGCTCTGGTGGCTGTGAGGACAAAGCACCAATGAGGCCGAGAACAGCGTGGCTGAATGTTTTTAAAGGCACTGATTGTTGTTTTCAGATAAATTGCAGGTTATTTCTTATAAAGACTGCAGGTTTATGCTCTTTCTAAATGAATGTCATACTCATGGGGTGGGCTGCTGTAGTATAATGTGAGAAAATATCAAGTTTCACTATTTGAAAACATCCTTGAACTCCTAACACACACAGAGGGAGCGTGACTTCATTCTCTGCTCAGGGCGCCATGACTCTTAATGTAGCAGTACCTGTAACTAATTAATGTGCCTTTAACTATTTGCCTTTAAGAACACGACCATCATTTTCTGTCAATAATGACCAAAAGCTGTGAAACACATCCCTATAGATATCCAGCCTGCTAAATATAAAAATAACTCTAGAAATGTCATGTTTGACTTGACTTAATGCATTCTGTTCCTATTATTCAGTGGGTTTTAT
>CAFUXE010000196.1:37309-64270 GCA_903364295.1 Serranus cabrilla
GTGTGTGTGTGTGTGTGTGTGTGTTACTCTCATAAAACTCCAGTGACTCCATGGCATTCTGGCTTTTATGGGCCGTTTCGCTTCTGCAGAGTTCATAAAGTCCATAATGAAGAAATGCTGAGAGACCCCCGTGCAACACTGAGGGTTTCTCCGTTTCTCACGCAGCAGATGCTGCTGTTCACTAAACGTCAGACGGAGCTGAGCAGCTAATTACCAATTAGTGATGCATCGGGGCTATAAGGTCAATGCAGCATTTTAAGACCTGCAATCTGCTCCAATCTACATATAAACCGCTTTCACATTACTGCAGCTCCATTTATTCATGGTGATGTTTTATATTGACATTTTATGTAATCAGACGTTAAGGCCTGTCCTCTGCTGTCCAAACACTGAACAATTTAAACTGATCAGTTTTGAGAGATATTGCTTTAGTATCTCTGAGGCAAATTAGCTCACAAGACAATATTGTTTTTAAATATGATTTTGCATTAATTTGATTAAGAATCTCAATTTATTGTTGATATTTTTTTAATAGGAGTTTAAAAATAACCTTAATAACTAATTATTTTATCTATCACCAACTGAATTGAATATATCATGACTTATTGCTATCCACCCGCCACCGCTGCTCATGTACTATGTTGACCGGTGATAGAGCAGCGCGAGCCTGTGGAGCTGCAAATAATGACTTCAGTGTGGTGTCTGATATATTTTCCATTTGTTTTTCCATTAGAGGAAACATTGGAGACTCAGGTGAAAAGGCTGCTAGCACCTAGCAGATTTATGAGGATGGTAAGTTTAGTTAGCATCTTTTATTTTGTTTACATTTGTTTGTAACTGACGGTGGCTAACACAAGTTGTGAAACATACAGTAATATCAGCTACGATATTACAGTTTGTTTTCAGTCTCTGTACTGATAAGTTGGCTCTTTGCCTGAAGTTTCAGGTTTCTTTTACAGCTTTTGGTTGTCTTTAGCAGCACTGATGTACCTAATCTTGTGTTCCGACGCATGTTTGAATCAGGGATCTCAAACCTTCAGCAGAGGAATGTGAAAACGCCTCTCTAGTGACAAACTCTGCACAGACTCATTCTAGTCAAGGTCAGACATTTTGGGGGACACGAACATTAGAACAACACATTTCTGAGTAGAGGGACTTTAAACATCTGTATGAAGTTAGAGACCACCGACGTTTATTATTACGACGTAGAATTATGTTGGCGGTGACGGTGTTCAAAGATGTTCATAGGAACATAAATGAGTCTTAAAAAGAATGATTTGCTGTTTAATGGAGGTTTAACTGTCTACGATACAAACATGACAGTGCATCTATGTTCTCGTCATATTCTCAGAAAGATAACAAATAAGCCAATTTCTCAAAAATGCAGCTTAAATGCTGATAAACATTCTGTGAAACTCCTGTCTCATTTGTTTAAATCCCTGTTCCTGTGCTTTAATCCCTGTGACCCCCCCGTCCGTGAGTTGGGGTGGGGGTACGGCGGTGGTCTGGTTGGAGGATGAGCGTGTAAGGAGCCAGATTGCCGGGTCGCTGCCTTGGTGAGTCTGGGCCTGGATTACAGGGCTGTGGCACGGGAACAGAGGGGTTGATAGGAGCCTTCTGCCACGGAGTCTGGGGAGGATGACAGTGTGTGTGTGTGTGTGTGTGTGTGACGAACAGACGGCGGGAGACCACAGAGAGAGCTAACTCGGAGCCTGGAGCTGACTGAATCGCATTGGGAGTGAAACTGAGTAATGAAGACTGTAAAAAATCTACAAATTCAGACGTATTCGCTGCATATTTACACACTCGGCCGTGCCCCTTTATGCATGCACACTGAGACACACATCACTGTATGCATATTTACAGACATAAACTCTCACACACAGAAGCATCGGAGGCTGCAGAGGAACATCTGCAGGGCGAGAGGGCTCTGCTAATGGGTGACAATAGACTCATCACACAGAATTAACACAATCTGTGCAGCCATCTAATGCCCTGTGTGGGCTGCTGTCTACTTCCAATCTGATCAAATGAGCTCCTGATTAAAACTGATAAGTGTGTTAACAGCAAAATGCCAGCTCTAGCAATTATTCCCGCTTAAACATAATGAAAGGTTGATTTTATTTTTGATCTGCTCTTTAAGAATCAGAACATTCAAGTGTCTTTGGTGGCTTTCATCACCTACACAAGCATGTGACATTAAAGATCATTTAAATAGCTAATGGCAGCATAAATTAACTATAAATACAGTTATTAGCCTCCATTGTATCGCAATAATAGATCCCCGCTGTAAAATGTGTGAATGACCTCCTGTCGTCACAAACTGCTTCGTCTCAGTGATTCACAGTTAAATATCTACAGAGGTCGACCTTCTCGAACACACCACCATCAGCATCACAATAAGACATTAATCCCTCCTATCTCTGGGAAAACTGCTCGTAAATATGACGAATGCTTCAAACTGGGAGCTGCAGCGGAGGTCATTTGGAGACTGGGTGAACTGGAGAGAAGCATGTGAGTGTGTGTGTGTGTGTGTGTGTGTGTGTGACTCAGCCAGGCTCCGGGACTCCTGCTGTGTGCGGCCTGAAGCTGACTGTCAGTCTCACTGTGACTCACCCCTAGAAACAGGACAACCTCGCTCAGATGCTGGAGCTCCCAGCTAACACCGGAAATAAAAGTCACTCAAAGCTCTGGTGTCCGTGGAGCTGAAGGCTGCAGGGACAGATCTGTCCATTCCTCTGACCATCAAGGTCCCACTGCTGACCTGTGGCCGCCTCTCTGATCAGTGCTGGGTGTTGGTGCTCGACACCTTTAAAAGCATCAACCGCAACGACCCAATACTTCACCAGCCGAATGGAACCACAATTAATCCTTTTTGTGCCCAGATTTAGAAAAAAAATGACCATTTGAATGGGTTTACTCACAACCAATCACCACCAGCGTTCTCTCAATCAATATGACATGAGACTGCAGCAGCTACAACCAACACAGTCTGTGCTGGGGGGAGGACGAGTGTGGAGGATCTGATGGAGCTGGTAGTTTAGTGTAATGTATACGTGGAATATCCTAAAAAATCATTGTGGAGAGTGGTGGCATCTTACGCAGCTATCATAATTTGAGCAGCATTCATTCATTGCATTGTATAAAATGAAGTATTAGGGATGCATGATTGGAAAACGATATCGAATTACTATTATTTTTGACTGATATTGCAATTCCAATAGGATTCACAACATTGGAGAAATTATCATTTTTGCAGAATTATTCTAATTTTTATTAAAAAATATATCAAATGATCATGCCGTGTTGTTTTGGGAGGATCTGTATCAAACACAGATCTTTTCTTCAGTCCGTAGAATCAGATTTGTGATCCAGGATGGTATTTTTCCTTTAAGAAATATTGCGCCTCCTGCAGTTTTGTATATGGCTCTTGTCCATATTGCTATTTCTATTTTTAAAAAATGATCAAATGTGCAGCACTAGGTATCGGCATCACTTTAAGGCCACAGCTACTGATATTGGAGTTATGCTTTCCTATAGGATGCCCAGCTCTCACTCTGAAGGCCTCCAAACTCCCAGTCCCAGCTCCTGGGAGGAACATGGCTGAGGTGGGAGGGATGGGCTGAGGGAGCCTCTGAGTAACCTTGAGCGTGTATTAGGCCTAAAAATAACAGATGATTCAGCATTAGAAAGGGAAGACGTGCTGTAAATCATCACTGGCATCCCGCAATAGAAGATAAGTGCGTTTAGAGGGCGCCGAGGTCATGGCGTGCCGCTGCTAGTATAGGAGCGGATTTCCGCCAAGGCGCACTTAACGATTGCATAACACGGTGCGGAGTTTCCCTCTGTGGTTGGCTGAAAGAAACACCGATTTAACACCGTGCTTCAGTGAGCTGCAGCTCTGGTGCTTTTCTGTGAGGAATGTCATCTGAAGGGTACCGAGAGGAACTGACGTCCCCGGCATCACTACCTCCACACCACCTGCCCCACACAAACATGGCTCGATCATCATCGTGTCTTCCCGTCGCTATGCATCAAATAGCTGCAACAAAATGCAACGCGGGCTGCAGTGCAAAACACGAGTAATAAATTATGGCATTGGTGCAATGCTGCAGCATCTTTTCAGCACCGGGACAGCGATGAGTGAGAGCACACACACACACACAGCATGAGGTGTTCTTATAAAACCAATCTCTGCTACCCAAACGCCCAATACTCGACTGCTCTGCAACAACACGACACTGCAACACGAAGGACTATGTGAGATGTGGAGCTCGGGACATCGCGTCCCTCTTACCTGAGTGGCTTTGTGGAATTGCTTCTTCAGCCCCGCTACAGACATGGTCGCTACACGGTGGTTCTAGCTGGGGATATGAACTTGAAGCTGCAGGTGCGTGCAAGGAAAAACAATCTCGGTCCTAATTTGTATCTGGTGATGCTCGTGCAACCGTGGCTAAGCCCTGTCTACGCTGGTATTCGGCAGAGGGATCTCCTTTGAGAAAGGGGGGCTGACTAAAGCCCTGGTCAGGCTATTGGATGTCAGAGCCACATGTCTGAAGCGGCTGTGACGTCACGGCCAGCTCCTTTTAAAGCGGCCGCGCGCCTCCTCAGCAGAGAGCAGGTGGGTTATAGCTGGTTACAGGATAAAGGACAAACTGGGGGACTCAGACCAGTTAATTTACTCAAGTACTGTATTTAAGTACAATTTGGACCTACTTTCATTTTATATAACTTAATATTTCTAGTTAGATTTTTTTATTTTTTATTTTTACTCCAGCTTTAGTTCCTTTTCAACGACCGAGTATCAGGGCCCAATTTAGAAAAAAATTATATTTATTTACGAGAATTAAGTCGAGACTAATGACTTAATTACGAAAATAAAGTCGTACATAACTGGTAGGCTGCTCTGCTTTAAACGGAAGTAGGTGAAACGACAAAAGGCGAGAGTGCAACAGTTATACTTATGATAATTTGATGCTGATGTGCCAAAATGTTTAGTATCTCCTTATTTGTGAAATCATCGTAAAGTACATTTCAACAAAATGCTCCATGGCCCTCATTTTAACAATTCTCCTCCTCTAATTAAGACATTAGTTTCGACTTTATTCATGTAATTACTTACAACATTACATTTTGTAATTTAACCTTATAACAGTATGTAAATGAGCCCTACCTACACTGCTTACATTACTGCAACAATAATAATAATCTAATGAATGAGTGTGGAAATTCTGCTAAATGAGTAATTTAACTTTTGGTACTTTAAGTACATTTTGATGCTGATACTTTCGTAAAATTTACTGAATTTTTGAACGCAGGACTTTTGCTTGAAGTGGAGTAATTCTGCAGTGTAGTATTAGTACTTTTACTTAAGTAAAGGGTCTGAATACTTCTTCCACCACTCAGACCAGTGGTAAAATGTAACAAAGTACATTTATTCAAGTATTGTACAGATTTGACATACTTGTTCTTTGTTAATTTTATGCCACTTAAACCAAGACATTTCAGAGGGAAATGTAGTTTTGACTTAACTATATTTATTTGACACTGAGGTTTACTATAACAAATTAAAAGGAGCAATTCTGCAGAATAAACACTTTTACTTTTTATACTTAAAGTACATTTGGCTGATAATATCTACACACTTTAGTGAGTAAAGTTGTGAATGAAGGACTTTCACTAAGCCTTAATCGACTTTAATCTGACATTAGGATGAAATGATGAAAGAAAAACATTACTGTAACACCAACAGTCGGAGACATAACTTCTTGTTTTCTGACTGAAATGTGAGTTGCACCTCTGCAGTGAAGTGCAATCCGTGTCTTTACTTTAAACTGGAAGAATGGGCTACAAAAACACTTGGATATACAATCAGTTCCAGTGCTTGCACCTCTAATGAGACTTGATGACTTGTACAGAGAAGCCTGACAGCTGCAGCAGCTCACACTCCTCCAGCACCCTGGACAGCACCCATCAGCAGAGACAGACGCCCCGCTACAGTCCAACCTCCCTCCTGTTATATCTCGAAAGATGAACTCTGCGTGACTGCAGGTTGAGATGCAAAAATGCTGATTTAGAAACAATCATGTCAGAACAGCAGTGAGTCATGAAAATATGCACATCTACGCAAAGTTTTAGAGAGCTGAGAGGGAAACTTCAGCGTGGTAAGAGTAAAATAATAAGCAGATTTAAGATTAACATTTACATTTAACTGTAGGCTGAGGAAGTTAGTTTAATAACTGGATTCATGAGGAGATTAAAGGGTCACTCTTGGGTAATTGTATCAGACTGTATTGTGCTTTGATCTGCTAGGATTTCTGTTTTCTGGCCTTCGTCGTGTCCTGACTTGACTCACTTAGTCCTGGTTCCATGGACTATTTCTGACCCTCAATCCACTTGTGAACATCCCGGTCATTGTACGGATTGACGTGTATATATGCACTTATTCCATGAGCTCACAGTTCTTGGTTTTAAAACTTTGTCATGTCTATTTGTTCGTTTTATTTTTGTATTTGGGACCACAGGAATGACACAGATGGACTTTGCTCATTTGTACATCCTGGACTGGTTTGAATGTAAAGGATCCCTTTGTTCTCCAACAGAGCACACTAAACCCAAAACTCTGTCTCCCAGGATCAAGTTGTTTTATAGCACCCAGGGGTGATCACCTCAATGTTCAGAAAGTCTTTATGAGACTGATTTATTTAAATGGACTTTTCTCTGTTTTACAGAGTGGTCAACTAAAGGTGACTTAACAACTATACTATACTATACTTGACAAATCAAGTCATATTATATAATGAATAATAATCTATTATAACTGTTAATAACTCGGATAGCTATCTCAACACACTTTTGAACTGAGATCCACATAATCAGCATTAACATGTACTTAAAGTATCTAAAGTAAAAGTACTCGTTATGCAAATTGACCCACTGAGATTGTTATTTTTTTATTTCAAATATATTACTGAAGTATTATATTTGATGCATGTATGCAAGTAGCGTTATACTGCTGACCGATAGGGCTAATTTAAACTACTTTTATGTAGTTTAACTTATGAAAGTGCACAATCATTTGAATGTGATTCTTGACCTGAAAGGTATATACAGCTGGCAGCTAAACGTAGTTAAGTAAAAGTAATATATTTGTCTCTGAAATGTAGTAAAGTAGAAGTTACTTTACATATTTGGAAATACTCAAGTACAAGTACCTCAGAATTGTACTTGAGTAAATGTACTTAGTCACATCCCACCACTGATCCCAATGTGAGTCCCCTAATGAGCTATTCACACCCAGACTCAATCCGGGTCATCACGGTATTCGTTGGCTGATCAGATTAAAAGCCTGCACAAATCTGCGCCACTAATGCGAATAATGGCTTTGAATTAAACGCTAAGAAGTCACCTGCAAACATTCATCAGCGCGCGGCAGCCCCTGGACGCCAGATGGCTGCTTCACTGTGGCAGGACTACTTAGGCACACAGTCAGTTCCCATATGGCCATGAGACTCAGTGACGATCACCAAGTGGGCTATCAAATCCTAAATATCTGCGGCTGTGACATGCACAGATAAAACGGATGGGAGCTGTTTGTTTTAAGGTGCGTCAGTGCAGCGAGTTAACTCCAAACAGACACTGACAGATGACGCCTTTAGGCTATAGGAGAGTGGAGAAATGTTATTTTTGTTTTAATTACCTTTATCGCTTACACCTTCCTTTCAAGCAGGTTATTATCAAATTAATTACTGCGTGTTTAACTCAAACACAGCGTGTTTACACAGCTATAACCTAATGTAATTAATGTGCGCAGTGTACATCTGCGGGACGTGTATCTCTCACATTTCGACAACAGACTGGGAGTCAGGTCAGATTCATGTTTTATATGACTAGTTAAATATATGTGCACACAGTTTTTATAAGTATATGTTGATATTTAACTATTAATTTGTTGTCTAAGTGCATGGCGCCGTCATTATCCTCTCTGTGGTTTGATTTGCTGCATTTTGCTTCAGGGCTATTTTTTTTTTTTACATTGGGTCTAATTCTGTTTTAGTGTAATGATGAAATTCCACCACAGCGGATTATTTAAGGCAGCGCTGGCTCGTGAGGGGGAACATTTGGTATGTTAGTGGCGCCATCGTGTGGATAAAGCAGTAATCTCTCCATATGTCTATCTATTTTAAACAGTGCTTTAATTAGATGTTTAAAGGTAAATCCTGACAATGCAAAGGCAATTTTATCAAGATGTCTTACAAGAGGTTCAATAATACTAAAACATTAAAAAAAAAAAGGTATCCTGAAGACTTAAAGAATAACATTAACACTACCAAAGTTGCATTAAAACTCACAATCAAGAAATAATAAACATAAAATACTATAAATAATTTGCCTTGCCTTCCTGTGCAATACAGACCTTCTATAGAAATGATGTGCAATAATTAAATGTGTCACACAGTTGTTACATATATACATATTTGTATTAATCTCTATTTACTTCAAATTATGTCTGTATTTCATATTCTATTTTATTCTATTTGTACACAGACTTGCTATTCTTATACAGCAGCAACTGTAACAAAGAACCTCCCTAGTTTGTAATAATAATAATGATATCAACAATAATAATAGCATATACTACTACTACTACTACACTTATAATTATAGACTGTATAAAATAATTTAAATAATAAATAATTAAAATTAATTCTCTTATATAATATGTTAAACCGTTCCTGTTGTCTGTCCTCTGCCCAATGAGCTAAAATCTACGATGCTTTGCTTCCACCTAGTGGCAGGAAATGATGCAGCACTGACTGTTTGTAACACACATGATTACAGTGTGTTGTATGAGCTCCTCAGAGAAAGCAGCGCACATATGAAGGTATATCCGCTGTATAGTCGGAGCACCTGAACACCAAACGTTTGTTTTGTCCGATTGGTTAACAGAGAAAGTTGGAGTGATACATCAGCCGGCTGACAGTGACCTGAGTGCGGCTCTTCGCTCAGTTTTCCTGCTCGCTGGCCTCGGCGGGCAGCTCTGATGAAGTGCTCGGTCCCACGGCTCAGTGATCTGTATGTGCGCGTGTGGCCTGAGATGAGCGTCCATTTGTCTTAACTCACGAGACGATAAATCTCACCTGGGCCGCTCGGACAGATGGAGGCTGAGCTCCGGTGAAATATGAGATCCTGGCCATTAACTTTATTACACTGACCGCTGGTCGGGCTCATGTTTTGTCATCAGCTCTGACTGAAAGTTGGACCAGGAGGAGATTCTGATTTACACACTACTGACACACGTTCACTTTTTTTTAAAACATGTATGAGTAATATTTATATCAACATATATATGTTTTTTGTTCTAGTCTTTATTAGAATCTTATTTCTGCAATAAATGTTGCAGCTTCTTATATTCACATTTCAGAAGCTTTTCTGTCAATTTTATGTTTAATTACAATATTGGCTTCCAACAATTATGAAAACAAGATATTTGAGATAAAAATATATTTCCAAATAACGCTATTGTGATGACAGTTACTGACTGGATTATGTCGAAATTATTTTTATTTATGAATATTTATGTTTAGTAGTTTTCAGTAGCTTGAGGATGTGCATTCACATTTATCTGCTACCTATTATTACCTATTATTTTATTTGATATACTTAAATGTATACATATTTATATAGCCTATTACATATAAATTATTTTAATAATGTATCTAATTTTGTTACATATTTTATGACAAATTTAGGTAAATTACAACCCGATTCCAAAAGAAGTTGGGACGCTGTAAAAATCGTAATAAAAACAGAATGAGAGGATGTTGAATCCTTTTTGGACCTTAATTCAGTTAAATACAGAAAATGACAAGACATTTAATACTCAAACTGATCAACTTCTGATTGTTTTAAATATATTAAACTCATTCTGAATTTCATGCGTTCTGTTTCTTATAGACATTTTGATTTTTCCCTAATCTAGCAGACTTATTGGGACAGTTACTTGCTCCCTACCTGAGGAGGTAAACACATATTTTCTTGCCTCAGACAAGAAGGTTTTGAGGTTTTAACTGAGGTCATAGTCCAGTGACGTCCACAGAACACAACACTGGGAGGCAGAACTGGTTAAACTGGACACTCCTCAATCAAACCTATAGACATTGTGTTCATCTAAATCAGACAGACATGAAGTCTGGAGGGGCAAACTCCCACTCCTCTTCTAAAAACAAGCACATGACCCATATTTACCATCAGTAAACACTGACATAACCTCTCCTTGCCATTGATACGGCATATAAACCGAGACTGCCCAACAACATCCGGAGCTGAACCGTCTTTCTCAGCTCTCTCATCCACAGACTCCATGTCGGCTGAGCTCGAGCTCCTTCAGGTCATCAGCCCTCACCTATGATCCTGAGCTCTGGGCAGTGACCACAAGAATCAGACCAGAGACACAGGCGGCGTCTGCAGGGTGTCTGGGATCACGCTAAAGGACAGGGTGAGGTCAGAAATCATGAATCCTCTCTGTAGCAGTTTTCTGAGGTCATCCAACTGAGAGGAGACCACAGGGCAGACGCAGAACACCCAGGTCCCTGGAGATCCTTATTCCAAATTAAAAAACAGCTAGATCTATGTTATATGTTTTTTGCCGAGTTGTGTACTTAAATTATCCCAAATGTTTGAAACAATTTTCATATTCAGATAAATTGGTATGATCTGTTTTATTTGGACGATTGTCTGCCAGAGGCTGTCATTAAGTTTGAGGTTTTAGGTTAGTGTTATTTATCTCTGTGGATAATTCTGCTCCTGGTAAAAACCTCCTGAATGATGAACACTGAATGAATCCTGACTGCAATGACGCCAATGGTGGTAAAGACAAAACTCCCAAGATCCCACATGACGTCACCATGGCGCCTTTTGTTATAGTTTTAATACGGAGACCACCAGCGGCAGCAAATTCCATAATGTGCAATTGTTAACCTTAATCTTGCCATGGTAGTTCTGTAACCAGGGTCCCTTTAAAAGCTCAGGAGCACCTGGACCTCACAGCCAGTTGCATTAATTGTCTTCATCTGTGAGCTAAATCACATCTTCCTGCTTGTTTCACCTTTGAGGCAACAACCCACAAGAAACGGACTTCACTTTTTTTTATATTAATCTTTTAAACATTAGCAAATTGTCATGATTATATTTCATCATAAATAAACCCCTGGACAACTTGCAACACAAGCCGGCTGCAGCCCGATCTGTGAGCAAAGTGTCTGTGTGTGCAGCTGAGGAGACAGGACCGGCTGTGGCAGCAGACCAGGGGTCATTTGTCACACATATGCCAGTCGTGTCGCCGGGGACGAACAGCTAACACACACAAGGCCATGGTCATGTATTTGTGTGTTTCGTAAGGCCTACCAATCCCCACGCCATCCCGCTCCACTCAAACATGCTAATGTACCTGTGCTCTGCTCTAATTGGTCCCAGTGATGCTCGCCCTGCTCCACCTGTGTTCATGGGAAGCCTCCAGTCAGTCCTGCAGTCAGGCCCCCGCCACTGTGTGCGAGCGTGCAGTGCTAATATTATGCAAACAAACACTTCTTTGTTGTTTGGCACTTCTTGCACCGACCCGCCACTGTGGAAGAAAGGGAGAAAGTAAGTAAAGGGAAAAGGAGAAAGGAATACGGGGTGGGTGAGTGGGGGGTGCTTGAATTCATTAGTGTGATTACCTGAGGTGTGCTACTTTACAGGGGGTAATCTGCCAGCCCGCTTCATACCCTCCAAACTTCAGCCAGTCCGCTAATGAGCGCTTGGAAAAGTTAGTCAAGGTGGAGAGGTGCTTTGAGGAGCTATACACCACAGACTAAGGTGTTATTATATATGCCGGAGCAGAAAACAAAGGATGGCTGCCTGTTTTATAACAGCTAGGACCGATGAAGACTGATACTGTTTGTTTTCATTCTGAATGCACAGAACAAAACGGTCCTATGGACAGCGTGCCAACTGATGAGCCTCAGAACAAACAAAATCCCCTGCTCAGAAGCTTGGCATATTTCAAAGCGTGAAATCTCTGACAGCAATATAGAGCACCACAGAAAGACAGTTTGACTGATCTGTGATATTAGGAGCCACATTCTCTACACCGTTGGAGACAACATCCCAGATTAGCCACGAGGACACCAGAGGGTTCACGTAGTCGCATTCAAAGAGTCGCTTCTCTCTGAGGTGATGTTGAGGACTGCAGCTTCCCTCCTACGCCGAAAGAGAAGGTGGATTAGAGATCAGATCAACCCCTCTCCAATTCTTTCTTTCTGCCTTTTTTTCTCCCCAGGAGCTCAGGCCATGGCTTTAGAGAGACAGCTGCCATGAGCAAGGCTTAGGACAGTCCGCGGGGACGGAGGAAGTGCGAGTGTCAAAGAACAAGAAAAGTGCAGGAACAGCTTGGTTACGATGGACAAGACAAAGAGGTGAGAGCGAGGGGAGAGGAATCCAAAAAGAGAAGCCAGAGGATATATATATATATTTATTTATATATATATATATATATATATAGATCCTGTAACTTTCCCCTTCCTCTTGCCCTATGCCTCTGCTTTATCACACAGCATCAAAACATAGCTTTAGTCCCCTGAGTGGCTGGCCTTTTTATCTGCTCCCTAGCTTCCCACGGCGGGCCGCATCCACCCATAATCTGCTGCCGTTTCATGTCTGGAGTGCTGTAGAGGAGGATAAGGGACTTGTTCAAGTGAAGATCAATGAGGTTGTATACATAGCATATGTGCATCAGGAGAGCGTGGTTCCTTTTTTCTTTTTAAGGTGGCATCTGATGTAATGAAAAAGAAAATTATACATGGATGTATTGAGGAGCCGTATCTGTGATCCTAGATTAAAAAATAATTAGGCCTTTGACTTGAGGTAAATATAAAAGTGGGGGTGAGATTCCTGTCATAATAAACAGCATCTACCTTTTGTTGCTGAAGCTTCTCCCCGTGGATCCAACATGAAGGGGAGACGCACTGAAAACATGTTGCATTATACATTTGTCAAAAACACATTTGGCTGATTGTCACAAGTACCTTGTTATTTAAGACGGTGCCAAGTGTCTGAGTGTGTGAAATCAAAGCAGATTGGTGTATTGGCAGCAGTAGCCAGGGTGTGAAACTGTGTCAGTGAAGTAAGGGAAATCACCAGAGGCTGTTTTCGACTCGCTCCACAGCTGGTTGACGAGATCTGCAAGGACTAATTGTGCATCAGTTGGAGGCTGCAGAAACTCTCGGTTTTGACTGTTCTTTGTACTGTGAACTGCCCGCCTTCCCACCCAAGTGGCACGCACTCACGCCAGACTGAGGGAACTTAAAAGTACCACAGAGAAGCCTTGGGACACACACACACACACATACGAGACAAAAACACACATGCACAAATCATCGATCGACCCCAAAGTCAACCCGTGACCCTGACCTGCTTTGCCCCTCCAGGAACAATCTCCTTCAGGAATCTACGGAGAGACAAAAAAAAACACAAGAAAGTTGGATTTAAAAAGAAGTCGGGGTGAGAGAAAGAGACAAAGACAGAGGGAAAAAAAATGACACCAAGTTGATTGTGCTGGAATGAATAAAAGGGGAAGGGAGGAAAACTTTGCATTTGGAACTACTGATCAAAGTAATTCCCACAGGAAACCTCTCTTAATGAGAGCTGTACAAGAAAAGAAGGGTGGAAGACGAGGAGAGGGTGAAAGAGAAGAAAAGAAGGGTGCAGCACGCCATTCCTACACAGAAATAAAGAGATGAATCATATACAGCGCCTAGTGGAAGACATGGTGTGTGTGCTGAGGAGGGTGGGGGGGGTTTGAAGGGTGTTTTCAAGATCGTTTTAACGTCTTCACTGAGGGAGCGTCAGAGGCAAGGCCAGGTTAATTAAACCCAAGGGAGTACCAGCTGAGGGGGCCCGCATTTGAATATGTCACAGAAATAGCACGAGTGTGTCAGCCGAGGCCGAGCAAACATGTTGACTATGCATTACACGCTAAAAGGAAGAGAGAGGAATAGAGACAGTCAGACAGCAAAGGGTGGGGGCTCCCAGATAATTTGCGTGGCACCGATGCTTTGCTCTTCTATACCCACCGCGCCACCGGATTTCTCTGAGTTATTAATGTTTGTCATTAGCTGCATTACCCTGGAGGACAGTGACTGGGAAAAAAACTGCAGAAATTTATATGGGACAAATATTGACAATAGCTGGCTCCTGGGTATTGGAGAGGAAGAAAAGATGCAAACTATGTTAATGAATGGTAATTAACCACAAGGGTTTGTCTCTCCTGGATCCCGGCTAAATTGGTCCCCGAGTTGCAGCTAGAGACAGTCCTGGCCTAATCCTTTATTATAAAAAGATAAAGGAAAACGACATCATTAGCATATATTTGAGAAGGGAGGGGGGATTAAAAAGTGGAATTATTTCTTTTTAATTCCTGAACGGAGGCTTCTTCACACCATTGTTAATTATACAAAATAAAAAGAAAGGAGGAAAGTGGTGAAGAGGAAAACAAAAGCTTGGAGAGGTATAGAAAGGAGTAAAAATAAAAGGAAGAGGATGACTTGAAGGGAGGAGTGCGTGGTCTCTTGTGTAGGATGCCAACTCAAGGACAGAGGAGACCTGGATGGTGGTTTAATATTCAAAATGAATAATAAGAGCGGGAGGAAAAGGGAAACAGATAAAAGGGGGATGGAGGTAGTTATGTCAAGGATGTAACCACTCCTCTGATACACCCCTGTGCTGTGCCGTGTGTGTGCTCATGTGGACCCTTGTTAATGATGTCAACAGCAGGGGTCACTTGTTACAGACAGGAACCATGCCAACAGTCAGCTGTCAATCATAGGAGAGGTGTGAGATCCCGCTGTCCAGAGAGCATCCTCAGTCACCATCACACACTGACTGACAGTCCTTTGAAATAGAGCCCGATGAGGTGGGGTTTGTGAGACAGATGCCGATTTTAGAGGGAAGTAATTCACCGATAGCCAATACAGTGTCTTTGTGAGCTGGAATTAAAATAGACATTTTCTATGTGTTGAACAGATTTTGTACCAATATGACGACAAATAACTTGAGAAAAAAAAAGATAAAATTTAAAAATAAAATAGCTAAATACACACCAGTACTGTATGTTTAATATCATTTAATTGCTGCAAATTAAAAATAAAAATAAAACAATAAATGAATAAAAATGAAATATAAAAGCTAACACCAGTCATTCAAAGCAACATTTTCTGAATTATATGTTCTGGAAAAAAGTTTCCACATCTGAACAAATTTAAGCCCACACAGATAGATAACAATATGTCTCTATAAGACCAATATCAGCTAATATTAAAGATTGATTAATTTATCAGTCAGGCTCTACTTTGAACTGCTGGAAAAATAAAAGAGAACATTAAAAAACACGTCAGCAATAGTCTTTGAGGAACAAAAATAAAAGACAAAAAGTAAGTAAAATTAGTTTTTATTTAGAAATTAAAAAGAGCTTCTCAGAAGACATTACCAACAGTCAACATTATTTCAGAATAAATTATCAACAGAGCAATACTCACTGAATAGAAGCTACAACAACAGCCACAAAAAGAAATAAATACGGGCAGAATATTTGATGAATAAAATCCATAGGGCTTCAATCACTGGATGTGTGCTCTGAGAGCCGTGTAGTATCAGGTCTGATAAATGGATGTAACCTCTTACAGTGAACATTCTGCACTCCTGACTTTCTCAAAGTGTCGACTTGGCATTGCTAGGTCAAGTCCCTGCACCCTAAGGTCCTCCAGGTGCCAAATAAATTAGGAGGAGAGGTAAAAGAGAGAGAGAGAGACAGAGAGAGAGAAAAGTCTAACTTAAACATTAGCGTAAGCATTTGCCTTATCACCCCAGGTCTGCGTAGAGAGTGGGGGAGAGTGGCTGCACTGTAAATTAGCTTGGCGCTAAAGGGCCCTGTCTGATAGACATAGTGCACTGAGCGCTAACACAGATGTCGAGGGCTCATTTACAAAAGCCGGGCTGCTGCGTTGAGCCAGTGGCCCAGAGTGAGTCGACAGCGCTTTTCTCACAAATATTGGTTCTGCTGCCCCGGCTCAGCTTGGCTCAGCCCAGCTCCCACTGAGCAGGAGCCGGGGAGGGAGAGAAGAAGGGAGGGAGAAAAAGAAGAGGATGACAGTTTTCCCAGCCTCAGCCCAGGGAGTCAGGCTTTTTCGCTGACTGGTGTTGCGAGCGTGGCCAGCTCTTCTGTCAGCACTTTCCTCTCCTTCATCTTCACGCGCACAGCCTCCATTAGCTGGCCGGCAGAGGGGATCTGCAGGGGAGGGGAAGGATAGAGAAAGGGTGTGGGGGCGGCGGTAGAAGGGGTTAGAGAAAATGAGGAAAACACACAAATGCACCACTATTAAAAAAAGAAAAAAAAAAGAGTCAGATTTTTGACACCTGGCAGCTTTTCAGAGAGCCGATGTGCTGTTTTGTGAAACAACAGAACCTCAGATGGCGCCTGAGGACTTGTGAAACTTTTGAGGGACAGTGCATGTGGAGTGTTTTGACAAAGCAATTCACAAAACAGGCTACGCAGCAGTCGTTTCAACACCTAATCCCACACTTTACTGTTTCCATTCCCAATCTTAATGAGCAGCTACTAAGTATAAAAGCACTGCTTCACATTCTTTCACAAGTCTGTCTTAAAGCAACACTGGCTCATGATGTGCATTTGAACAGGTCTAGTTTGCTGTAGTTGTTTCTTTTGTCCACAGTGGCAGTGACACACCTTTAAAAGTATTCAAATGGAAAAGATACGGCACAAAACCCACAGCTCTGTGCAAAATGCACTCTTAGGTTTATAAGCTGATATGAGGCATCAATAGTCCAAGTCAGACTAATCATGGTGACATCTTCTGAATTAATCTTTTAAGTAGAAAATTCCTTCATTTTGTTACAATCCCTAAAATGCAACTGTAAAGGTTTAATTACAACGACACACGTCCCACTGAAACTAAACTAAACAGGACAGGACAGGGTATGAAAATCATGTGACCCCACAGTTAGTCGAGGCTCCACTGCCAAGTTTTTTACAAGGCAAAATACACAAAGGTGCGCTCTCCTAAAGTGACAGTACGCAATTTTAAACAATAAACAAAATAGCCTGTTTCAGACATAAAACATATTCTTAATCATTTTAAAGTTAAATGTATCAGAATGTATCATGTACTTTTTTTCAGCTTTCTCATTTCTTTTGCCTAAATATCATTTATTTAATATTTGATTCAGTTTTTGTGTTTTCTGAAAAACCTGAAAAACCAAAAACGTATGTCGTTATTTTCAGAGGGTGTCAATAATATAACTAAAAATGTACAAAGACAAGAATAATATTTGAAAACTAAAACAACACAAGCTAATCTTTGTCTCAAACATGCTGTGTGCTTTCGAATCTCACTTTTCTGGCCAGAGTAACAGTTTAATAGAAATAACAGTACGCCTCTTCACACATATGCTCTGAATTCCATGTAGAGTCAGAAATAAAAGGGGAAAAATTGATATAATGGAACATCACCACTAAATTTAACCAACCTACATATAATCTTCAGCTAAATTGTACCAGTAATTTGCAGTGAAAAGGGACTGTGGATTTTGTTTTACATTGGAATTGCATCCAAAAACTTTTTAATGCATGTGAGTCGTGTTTTATGACAGACTTCAACCTATGTGAAAATATCTTTTAAGCACAGGCAAAATGGCAAACATAATTCCCGTTTTTTGTCTGGTTGAAGACACACCACTCTTTCCCCGGAGGGATAAGTTGATCACTTTTCAGCAGACACGCCTCGAGGCATAATTAAAACATGCCAAACATCGCTCGGGACATTTACAGCATTGTTGTGTTTTTACTGGGCTGTGTTGATGCTGGGAACGTGAGAGGATGAGCGTCGATGTCCACTTAATCAAACGGGATTACAAAAGGTTGAAGAAACCGTATGTGTTTGCTTTAGTTGTTGTCTTGGAAACGATGGAAAAGTGAAAATAAAGAGGTGAGCAGGCTTCTCCTCAGAGTTCTGGCTAATTTTGTTTTTCCTCTGAATCGACACAAGGATTTTATGGTCATTAGGGCGCCTGATCAAAGGCAGGCGCTCATACTGTATCACCCATAAATATTCACTTCAAGTTATGTGCAGCCTTTTTACAAGCGCCTTTTCCAGGCGAGGGGAAACAAATTCATTCCCAGAGCAATTTTTCTAAGTCACATGGCGTGAGATGAGATGTGGACTGGCCAGGCTGAAAATAGTGACTTCAATATCATAAAATCTTTCACTTTTTATCTCTTAAAAGAGAATGTGAAAACACTAGCTATTGAACCATACAGAGAGAAAACAGGCTGACACAAGTCTGGAGCGCTGTAACAAACTTTGCTGAATAACATCAGGGAATACAAGGTATCGTGTTGCTTTGAAGTGATTAGCACAATCTCACAACACGTATTGGAATTAGATCTGCAGCTGGCATGTTTTAAGGACATTTGAAACCATCGTCTTATCAATTTCCAATACACCCGGAGAGTGTAAACGTCATAAAACCCCTAATAAAAACACACACAGTCCCCGTGCCCCGTGACACCTCTCTCCTCTTCATTAAAGGTAGCAGGAGCGGGGAACACAAGGCCCCGTGTGCCAGGAGAATGTGTGTGTGTACTCGAGTGTGTGTGCAGTAGGGAGTCAGTTCCAACAGCAGTGGATGCATCAAACACACAGCGCTATTCCTCAGAGAACCACTACAGTGAAGTAACTGCTGAGACATCTCCCTCTGCCTCCGTCCTCCGGGGAGAGTTCACTCTCTGTCTCACACACACATTCACATCGGCACACACGCGTACGCACAATTTCCTAATCAGCTAATTGCACTTAGAGCCACTAACTATGCAAACAAACCCACTAAAATAGAGACACAGCCACAACACAAGGCTCTATGGGACAGCAAAGAGGGAGACTGGATCATTAAAAGTACCGATATGGGAATATGGGTAAACAACACTAACAGGTAAACATGATCTAGATAAACCAAACACGAGTGAAATTTAAGTCTGAAACAGATGTTGAAACTAAAAAAGAAACCACATCTACTCTTCATTCCTATATTTTAAGTCTTGGTATCAATAAAACGACGAAAAAAACTGCATAAACGTACTTTCGTCAGAAGGTGACAGTGTAATGTATAGCTGGAGGCTAATCTGTCCGTAAACAGTAGCAGAAGAAGGAATTATGTGAGAAAGAAAACAGTAGAAGAAGAAAAGATTGAGCAAGAGAGAAAAAAAGAATAATAGGTTGCTAATTGGAGAACTCTGACCACCCGTGAAAGAAAATACGTCTTCAGGAATTAGATTAAATTGGGAAAGTTATAATTGTTCCTTCATGTCAGTTCGTCTTAACCGGTGGAGCAGAAACAGCTGATCAGCCATGAGATAAATTTTGCTACGTCAGAACACGTGTTTCACAAGTGTTTCCATCTCTATTTAGCGCATTTTCTATTTTTCGTAAAAGACAAAAACCTTCTGGGGCCACCGTTTTTTTGCAACAGCTACTTCATTTAATGCAATAGCAGTTACGGCGAGTGTTAGGGGTCAGGGTAAGTAACTATGTCACATGACAACAACAGGCTGCACGAAATAACAAAGGTCCATGAAATGTGGTCCTGAAACTGCAGGAACATGCTCCTCAAGGCAGATGGTGGTTAGAACAACCCCAGTTTGGAGAATCTGAAGGAGTACCGGCGCGTTATATTGATCTATTCTGTCTCAAAAGCCATCAGACATGAGGAGAGCGCTGCCAGGGATTAGGGGTGAAAGAGACGGTTCAGATTATATAATTGAAGGCAAAAACAGTCATTTTACCTTGCAGAATGCAGGAGTTTCCAGTCTACCGCTGCCTCGATTGGTTAGTTAGTTTGTGTCATTGTGTAAATTTGGTGAATTAGAACTAACCCTTTAAAACACCGAAGTCACACAATAACACAAATAAACTAACTGATGGAGGCAGCAGCTCCTGTGTTCTGCCAGGTAAAATCACTGCTGTTTTCAAAGGAGTCTGGTGGCTTTGAAGATGGATATAAAGGCTTCATTTTGCGATGGAAAAGGCTGTCTGACAGCAAGGTAAAGCAATGCAGAAATTCTAAATATAATGTATAATTAAACTGTTACAGAGTCTTTTTAGGTGGCTAAAATACAGTTTGCTGCTGCCCCCCAATTCACAGCAGTACATTATACTCCATGCCGATACTCCAAACTGGGGGCGTGCCAATCACCATCTACCATAGAAAATACATTTACCAAGAGTACCTCAAACTACCCCATTTAAAAAATAAAATCAGCTCCCTTCTTAATTCCTTCATGAGTAATTAAAAGCACAAAAACTGTAATTTATAAGCATAAATACAACAGCATCAACATCTTTATAAATCTTCATGAGGGTTGATATATTTCACCAAAAACAGCAGGAACTGTTTGGTCTCTTGGTTGATAAATTGTATTAAATAGCTCTTGTTCAGTTTCGTCTCCTTGTGGTGTGTGACTCACATCAGCGAATTCTCAACACAAGGAAACACAGGCGCTCACACTCAGGCGGGACAAGCAGGAGGACTGTCCGCTCCTTTCATCTAACTGCCACATTTGCTGGGGACCGATGCCCTGCAGGATGGTTGGAGGTGAGCTGTGATGCAGCTGCTCTGCCGGATCCCCTGGGCTGCTTAAGGCAGTGTTAGGAACTGGCACTAATGTTATGCTACAGTTGATTTAGCCGGGCCCCTGTCCCCTTTGGCAGAGGTAGCCAGCACCAGCACGGAGCAACGCAGCCGCTGTTTTGCAAGAGGCCCTGTCCCCGATGGCAACACTAAAAAAGCTACTGTAGCATTAAGCCATGCTAACTCACATCCATTACTATTCAACAGGCCCTGCAGAGCAGACCTTTTGTCTAGGTGTGATTTCATGAACATGTTGCAGAAATGAACTGACATGTAAAGCCACTGACACTGACAAGTGTGTGTGTAAAAGTGTGTGCGTGTGTGCAGACAAGAACAAGAGCTGCAAGCAAAAGGTGTTTTTATGAGCCAATTAAATGACATTGCTATTCTACAGCCTGGGGCACACCTCAAGGCAAAGAGCAGCTCAAAGTTGCAGCACTCCAGTGACCATTGTCTGGTAGTGGCATTACACACATCACCTTTTTTTTCCCCTAAAAGATCGATCATTCAAGCTCTTTTGTCTTCTCCCCTGGAACGGGTTAGCGCAATTATTTTCAAGGGCCCAATTTGTGAGTAGTTGTAAAGATTGTGTCAGGCTGCTGGATATCTAAATGAGTGAGGATGAAGAGGGAGGGGGAATCAGAGAGTCTAAAACAGACATACGGGGGCACATCATCCAAATTTCTGCATAGACGCAGCATGTAACTACTGAGTGTTCTCTCGCAGTGTCCCACTACTTTCCCACCTTATTCATATAAATGTAAAAGCTATGTATGATGAGGCAGATGCTAAACTGAACTACAATTTTCTACTAAAAGTGACATTTGGTTCCTTCAAAAGTCTTAGCTGTATAGCTATAACAAGAGCATTACTCTGCTGATTATTTTATCGATTCATCAATTTATTGTTTGTCTATGAAATGGCAGAAAAAAACATATACAAGATATTCATTTTAATATGATATAAAACTAAGAAAAGCAGGGGAGCCTCCATATTTGAGATGCTGAAAACAGAATTTTCTTCCACGTATGCATGAAAAATTACTTAATGGTAAAATTAATTTTCTAAAAAGTAGGTGATCTTCTGTCCATTGACTTATCAATTAGTAGACTTATTGTTGGAGCTCTTCTAAAGTGTATATTTCATTTTAAAAACAAGAACTACTGCACTACTGGCCAATGTAATAAAGTAAAAGGTTTAGGATCTGACTGGTGCGACAGGAGCGTTCACACAGTTGTGAGCGGTTCTTGGTATAAATCTTTGTCCCTGGCTGGTGAGCCGTCTCCAATCTAGGCCACTATTCAAGGTAAGGGAGAAGTAGTTACAGTAGTTTTATCACAGAGGGAAAAAACAGCTCTTTGATCTTTGATCTTCTCACTTTTGTTTGAAAATCAAATTTATCAAACGGGGGAATAACAACAACAACAGCATGATAAATAGATAAAAAAAAAGCCCAAGCACAAAGGCACCATACTAAAAAGTCTTGCATTTGATTATCTCCGATAATGAATATGTCACATTTGCAAAGAGGGGCTCAGGTAAGGAAATCACCGACAAGCCTATTCTCTCCCTCTCCTGCGTAATTACCTACCCCTGCAGCGGAGCAGATCCCTCTCTTTTCTCCCCTTTAGGTCACAAGAGACTGATATGAAAGGGAATTGGACACTTGGGGCCACAAATACTGTAATTAAAAATCTCTCCTTTTCTTGATACGTTGTTTGGAAACATCATTTCAGTGCGCAACATGCATTTGTTAGGGATCTGACCTAAATACACCCTAGATTAAACACAGGAAAGCACCGGGTCTTTGTTTCAGGTTCCTACTCATTAGGTGTGAAAATGAGGTGATTCAGGCACGATTGGGGTGTAAATATAGAAAGGTGATATCCATACAAAACAGATGCAACCTTTTGGTAGAAATCAGCAACCGAGAACACACCCGTGATAACAGCATGGCTCATTGGCCGAGGAAATGTACCAGGAAGCAGTTAACTATTTTTTACAATAAGTACAAAAACTACTTTTGTTGGACAATATATTCTACCAGAAATAATTGTGTATAAATAATATGATGTCACTTTAAGTCCATTTTATAACATAATGATAATAAAAATGTACACCACTTCAACAGAATTAACTTTTAGCTTTTACTCTGTCAACAAAAAATGGCACTTAAATAAATATTAAGCATTTGGCACGGGGTTATAGAGAACCATTAATTCCTTAGTAAGCATCATTTTATCTCTTCATTCAATTTACGCATTGTGAAAAAAACTTGTAGGTGCTATTGTAGAGAGAATCAAACTAGGGAGCAATATCATAAGATATATGGACAGAAGTCTGTCAACTACAATTTTTGGATGATATATTGTCCCAGATATAATTTTAAGAAATTATATTATTGCCACTTAAAGCCGTTGAATGTCTCTGTACATGTGTGTGGTGGAGCTGCCTGAGCCCCGCACACGCTGAAACTGCGACACAAAGAGCAGAGGACAGCACAGAAGCAGCTACCAGAAATCAGCATATTTTTCTACGTGCCGAAATTTTGTGAGATCAGGTTTAATTATTGTGAGAGACTGAGCAGATACAATCAACAAAAGTGGCTGTTGCTGCAACAAACTATCACATACAAAACAAGAAAGTACTTAGAATTGCTGCCTTTAAATGTCTGTTCACTGACATGAGGGAATCTAACACATCTAGTCATCTATTCAATGTGGAAATGTCTACTTTCATCATTAATTCTCTTCCTGTAGTAACTAAAAGAGCGAAAAGTCCACTGTGCTCTAAAGGACGACCCAGGGGTACAATCAGACCGGCAGTAACCTTAAAGCTCCAAAATAGCATCATGACTCAAGAATAATAATAAGATTATTCACCTGGCCTATTTCAACTGATCTCCTGAAATGTGCCGTTTGATAAATTGTAGCCTTCCTGGTTAAGTAATCGCCCCAGCAGTTAAATGGCGAAGGAACAGCACCAAAAAGCTGCATCTGCTGTTTCTATTTATGTTTAATGCAAGTTGAACGCACCAAATAAGTCACAGTGTGCTCTCCTATTAACAACAACTCACAGCAGTCTCCTCCGGGGACGCCCCCCTCCTCGTCTCCGCCACTGTTCCAGTGACATATTTACAGTACAAAGGCTCGGCTCGAGTCCCCTCCACACACATGCAGACACATTTACAGAGACAGAAAAGAGTGGCTGATTTAATTAGCTCAATCATTAAATGAGGCTTAATTAGAGTCACTTTCCTTCGGAGAGAAGTGTGGGACTCAGAGCTGTTCCTTGTCATTACAGCAGCATAATGAGCCACACAACACAACACACTTCCCCTCACCCTCACAGCACCGACAACAATAGGAAACTTTCTCACTGCATTAGCACCATAAAGCGCGCAGCCTTTGATATGTTTAATACGGA
Organism: Serranus cabrilla; assembly: GCA_903364295.1. NCBI lineage: Eukaryota > Metazoa > Chordata > Actinopteri > Perciformes > Serranidae > Serranus > Serranus cabrilla. The sequence continues at coordinate 61,472 of CAFUXE010000196.1, forward strand.
GGGTTAATGATGTAATGCCCAGTGGAAGCGCCGATATGGTGAGAGGCTTTGACAAGAGGTGACATGAATAAAGTCTGTTATTTAACTTTAGATAAATGATGCTATTAACATCGTAGCAATAAGCAGCAGCAACCCCTCCCCTAAGTTCAATAAAGGTTTGAAATTACAGGAAAAATTTCAGCCCTGCAGTCCATCCATAAATGCCTTTGATGTTTTATAACAAGTCCAGTCCAGATTGGTCCGGCCTGCCTCTACTACTGTCTTAATGTAATGTTCAGCTGCTTGTTATAGTTTGGAGGCTGATAAGAAGTGATGCTTGTACGTCTCCCTCGGGTGTGATTGTGAAGTAAATATTAGCAGGCCCTCAGCGCCACCCCATACCAGTAAACCAAACCACTGTCCTCTCATAAAGAAATCAACAGAGTCAATGACTTTTTAAATGTTATTATGCTGTCATGAGGCTTGAGATAGGTACGTGTGTGTACAAAATGAGTCTGAAAAATGATCTGGAGGGAACGCGTGTGTTTGCATGCATGTGCACACGCTTGCATGCACATGCTCCTCCTGTTCATTATTGGCCAGCAGCAGAAGCCAGTCATTTCCCTGTCTTCATAAAGACTTGGCCCATTAAATTCTACCTCCAGTCAATAATTAGGACTCCACAAATAAACCAAAGGCAATTAAATCAATGCTTCCCCGGGTCGGTGCCTGGACCCCATGGCCCACATGGACACTCCATCTTCTCTGCTGGCCTTATTCATGGTGGGTTGCGGTGGAGCCATACAGTACACCCCCTGGCCTGCTCATGATTATTAGATAGCACCGTCCCCCGATCCTGGCCGTGGAGCGCCGCTTACGGTGGCTCTCCACTGAGAGGCGTAGGGTTTGATTTCATTAACTCACCAGTGGAGGTGAGAGACGAGGAAATGAATGCAATGTTTCATTTGGTTTTGAGTGGACGTGTGGGGCAGCAATGAGGGGGCTCCAGAAATCTATGCCACTTCTTCAGCATGAAGGGAGCAGTAACTCAGCGCATTCACGTCACGTCTCTCCGTGCCTGCAACACGCTGTTGCCGATGTGTTGTGGTAGACTCTCTTTCTTGTTATGTTGACATGTGGCAGTGCGGGACGGTGATGGCGAACAATGGCCCACACACAGAGACACAGACGCACACATACATACCACTCTTCAGCTCTTTCACATCTGCACACACACACCGAGTGAGTGATGGGTTTGCTATTGACAGGGCCACTGAGATAATAAAGTGCTGTCCCACTGGCAGCTCCATTAGGCACTGACAGTGACAAGATGAGGCTGCCGTGAGAGTGCACATGCACACACAAATACGTACACATACCCAGACATACACGCACACACGGACACATCCTCATCCTCTTTCGGTGACAGCCAGCCAGTTAAGGACATGGATCTCTCTCTCATCTTTCCTTTCACTGGGTCTATTTCTGTCTCTGTGTCTTTTTATCCGAAGAAGTGTGTGCGAGTGCAGCTCCGGGGGTAAGATCATATCACTATTAGGGGAGTGTGTTATTAGTGTCACAGGCAGGGTGACAGGCCAGGCCATTCCACTTCACAGATGTTCTGCTTGGTGAGCCTTTCATAAGCTATGACAGAGAGCAGAGAGGGAGAGAGGGTGCAGCGTGACAGTTCTGGAAGTGAATTTCCTCACTAAGAAAGTGTCGCTTCTCAGACGTGTAGCACGGACACGTTATCATTGCGGTCTTCAAAATTGTCAAATTAAGAGATCTACCTTAATTAAGCAACAGACAGGATCTTCATAGACCCTGCAACTAGTCTCTTATGCCATTTTTCCACCACATGATGAGGCTCAACTCGACTCTGATCAGCTCTACTTGACTTTTTTAGTTTTTAAGCTACAAAAGTAGTGCCTAGTACCTGTCACCTTCCTTTAGTAGAATCTCAGTTGAGAGTTTAGTTATATGAGCTGATACTAGAAGTTGTAGTTTCAACTCTGCAGGTCAGAAAGAATCATCACTGGTGCCCATCAGTTTTAATTAACCAAGCTAGCAATTTTTTTATTTACACAACCCAGATTTTAAAAAACGTCAGCCTGCAAAATGATGCCGTCCAGTTAACAAAATGCAGATGTTGCTCTGTTTGTTGCAGATGAAACGATCCAGCCGGTGTTGCTTTGAAGATGATGTCACGGCAGTTTCACGCAGCAGTTGAGAATACTGTGGGTACTATCTGCAGTGGAAAAACACAGGAAAGGACCTGGTGCCTAAAAAGAGTCGAGCAGAGCCGCAACACGCAATCGAAACACAGGTTTAGTATGTAAGGTGTCACACCGACCTGCCAGAAAAAAGACAGAAGTAAAAAGATAGTCTGGTGTCCCCCTTGATACGACAGCATGCTTTTAAAAACCAGACGAGATAGAGAGAAGAGGAGAAATTAGAAATAAATAAATAAACAAAAAACTGAACAAGATGGACTTGAAAGGGGATAGAAAAAGTCTGTTGCAGTGAGGGGGGATGACTGCGGTGGTCCCAGCGGTCCCCACAGAGACCTAGGGGCCAGTCTCAGCCTTGTCATACTCCACTCTTCTCCTCCACTCCTCACACCAGCTCCTCCACTCCCTCCCCCTTCCACCACCCCTGTTCTGCCCACGGAAAACGTCGATAGCAGGCTGCCGGTGCCGAGGTCTCTGGTGGACACTAGCTCATTCTCCCGGCATCGACAGGCCCGCCAAATCAATATTTAGTTCCCCACTAACAAGCTGCCTCGGGGTCTGAGCCAGAGAGAGAGAGAGAGAGAGAGAG
>CAFUXE010000196.1:64351-78634 GCA_903364295.1 Serranus cabrilla
TGTTGTGTGTGTGTGTGTGTGTGTGTTAGTGTGGGAGGGGGAGAGGAAGGTGGAAAGGTCAGAAGAAGATCTGGGGAACAAGAGAACAGTGTCTGGTGTGTGTCGTGGTGCGGAGGCGACGCATGAGTGCCTGCGGCAGCCGCTGACAAGAACACAGACAAGACACACATACACACAGTCGACACTCTCAATCATACACATATCACAGCGAGCAGACGTTGACAGCACTCGAGTAAAGCTCCAACAGAGCACTCACAGATGAGTGGCTGTGCACACAAAGATTCACTCACTCACTGACACACAGACACACACACACACACACACACTGAGGATGTAGTTGCTTTTCTTTGTTTTATCTTTTGCATCATTGTTGGGTTTTTTCAGAGCCTGGAGCAGGACACATTGAGGTGGAAACTAAAAATTCATCCTCCATTTACTGTTTTTGGGTGAAACCGTTGCCCAAATTCTTCCACACTGAAAACTGACAAAGCACCTGCAATATTAGGCTAAAATATTTGGTATAATAGGTATGTAAAAAAAATATCCAACTCTAATAAAAATGCAAACACTCAGGAATCAAGCCTGAAGACAATCAAGGCTACATAAACTTATAGACTCACCTTTTAAATTATTTGTAGTTGGAAATGCAAAGTTAAACTATCATTCAATCCGTAATGAAAAGTAAACTTAAAATCAAATATTCTTAGACTAAATTATCATACAAAAAGTCAGTATATCACAAAGCTAGGACTGGACCAATAAAGGATTTAAGATGGATACTGGCACCGATTTTAGAGGGGAAAAAAATGACCAATCATCGATATGTTGAACGATGCAGTGAATTTTTGAGCTGGAATAAAAATAGACCTTTTCTTTGTGATTTGTGCACTGACATCACTCTGAAAAGGTGAATCAATTATGTCTGTACCACTGTGCTCTTCTTTCATTTATTTTAGTTACTAAAAACTTTAAAAAGAAAAAAGAACTTTCTTCCAATTTTCTGATATATTTTGACCTTGCAGACAACAGCTGATCTACAAATCTACACCTCAACCAAGAGCTGTGCTAGACTGGAAACTCATTTCTCAATGAAGGGAGGCAGCTAATATCTGTGTGTTTGTGCAGGAATGACTAACTTATATGGTAATTATGGCAGATTTGTGAGTCTGACCTTCTGCTGGAGGATGCGGTTGAGGTGGTCCAGCCACTCCTGGTCCCCTGGACTCTCTGAACGGGCCCCTGATCCCTGAAAACAGCAAATACAAACATTACAGAAATTATGTTGTTGTTGTTTATGAGAATTCCTTTGATAAATCCCAATATATTTTAATAAAGATAAAATCTCAAGTGAGTCAGACAAGAGGCCCTTGATGTGAAGAGAAAACCTGCCACTGTGTCTTTAGATTGGTCTCTGTGAGTCTCCTGCTTAAGGCCAGAACTGTAGCATCACACTAGCCAGGACCTTGAGGAAGCTCCCTGGAGACTCAGTGGCAAGGTATGCCAGTATAGGTTTTCATGCTACTCATGTATAAAGACCGAACAGAGCGGGAGCCTTGTTACCGCTAATGAACAGAAAGAAGAGCGACTGCGTGGCCATGTACACCTCAGCACTAATGCGTTACTCTTCCCTTCAAACCCCAGGTGCTGCTGCTCCAAATGATGTGACGAGCCTTGCACTCCCTCACAGGGACACGGAGGGGGAGAAAAGTGTGTGTGTGGCTGAATCTATAAGTCCCCCTGCTTGCAGACTGGCGGACCTAACAGGGAAAGTCCTGTAAAGTCCGATGCCACAGGTCCACACGGGGCTCACGCAGACTATGTGAACTTTGATAGTTTGCTTTGGGTGCTAATTTCAAAGGAGTGAGCTCACAATACTCATAGCAATATTAAAGTCAGTCAGGCAGACACATGATGGCTATCATCCAGCTAAGAAAAAATAACAACTGACGGTTTTTAAGGACCCTCAGCTGAGAATATTGTTACGAATGTTAAAGGGACAGTTTGGATTTTTTGAAGTGTGCTTGTATGAGAAACAACAGTAGTTGGTGGCTGGCTCGCTCCCAGTTTGGAGAACCACCTTAAGCTGCCCCGTTTCAAGAGAATGGGGGGTGGTGGTAGTGGATTTTCAGGGGGAGATAGCAGGTAGATGTCACATAGACTTAGTACACACTAATCTGAAAGCTGGGAACCAAAAGATGAGTTTGCCATGCAGCTCAGCTCTCTGTGTTGTTGTGATGTTGTTGGCATAAACATGTAATATTAACAATATTGATTAATCAATTCAGGAATCAATTAAATTATTAAAGTGTATAAAACCTTACAACATTTTGATATAAATATATGAAGACCACTCCCATGCTCAATAATGTCTCATAACAGCAATGTTTGGGTTGTTACCATTTGGTACCACCGACACACAGGTTAACAGATCACATAGAAGACAGTCATATAGAAGTGGTGGACATCATCACACATCTGAATTTTGCAGTTTTTGAATGGAGAATGGATAAAAAACGGTAAAAAAAAGAATACCACTATAAGGCACCAAGACCAAAAAGAAAAGTTGGAAAAGTTTCATGAGGCTGTAATTATCTCTACAGGACACAACACTGTATTTCATACAATGAGGTCAAGTTCCAAGAAATGCTTTCACTGAAAATAAATCATACTATGGGAACTAACATCCTCACACTTGGCTTATTGGGCTTATTGAATCCACAAGAATCTCAACTTTCCAGTCATACCCAGTTTATAAAATTCCAAAACTGTTTAGGGATCCCAGCACCCAGAAATACTCAAATGTATTAGGTTTAGGTTTGTTTATTGCCGTACATTGCAAGTTATTAGCATAAAGTGGGCATGTCTGTAAAGAGGAGTGTCTGCGACTGTGGATGTTGGACAAAAAAAGTTTAAACAAAAGCATATTTTCTTTGAACAGTCTCCAATTGAAAGGATCTCACAAAGGATTAGTAAATAACAGCATTCTCTTTCTCTCGCCTCCATGTGTGACCCTTGATGATAGCAGTTGGTCCAGGCTAATTTCAGTGTATGCCTAATTGTGCCTGGTGCTATGAGTAACAGAGAAGATACTGATGGTGGGGAACACGTGTGGTTATATTAGCGAGAGACAAAGAGAGGGTGAGAGAGGGGGGCCTCCTTGTGACTACCTCCTTCGAGTCTCCCACAGGGGTGAGCACGGTGTGGAAGAGTGCATGTGCGTGAGTGTGCTTGCCCACCCTTGGTAGATATATAACAAAGCACTGACCCTCCATCAAACATTAGGTGCAAAACAAACTGGCCTGGCAATTACAGCCTTATTACATCTGGATCATTAACTCCACAACAAGTTGCCAGGGGAGCCTGGAGCTGCTCGGCCCTCTCTGGTCCTCTGTTGCACGCTATGGAACGGACAGAGGCAAATAACAGTGTGCAGCGTGATACATGTGTGGAGTGGTTTGTGTTTGAACACACTCACACGCCTTCTTTGGATCTATACATACATATATATACATCAGATTGATTTTGTTTGTTTGTTTGTATATGTGCTTGCATGTAAGTGAGCAGCTGTAAGTTTCTGGATTACTTTTAACAGCTTTGAAAATCAATTAATAAATTAACACATACAAAAAACAAGAGAAGAAATTTCCCATAAAAATAGCAGGAAACACTTCCTTATCACAACTGCATGTATGTTAAGTACAGCAACAGTTTTAATTTCTTTCCAGTGACAAATCAACAAACCCAGACTGATGCTCCGGAGCAAAGAAAATATGCAGCCTTTGGAAAAGCTGCTGGTCATTACATGAAGGTCCTCCGATCCCAAAATTCTTCCAAAAAAATAAATAAAAGCACATCCAGGAATAATTCATTTAGAAATTTTGATACGCCTGAAATTCAAAAATGCATTGATTTAAAAAAAAAAAAAAAGAAAAAGTACCAGTGCACTACAATGTTAAAAACCTCTGCAAATGTTGTTGACAAGAGAAATCTGCCAAACTAAAGAAAAGTAGCCATGTTGCCAATGCAGTATTCTCATTTAAAAGTAAAACTGAAAAGTAAAAGCAATCCCATTGAGCCCTGAGCTCTCATTCAACACACTGGTATCGCACAACCAAGTGAATAAATGAATACACTTGCTATGTGTTGGACTTGTTGAAGACTGCTGGGACACTCTGATAACCTCATGTCACGTCCTCAAGTCCAAAAAAAAAATACAATCTACAAAGATTGTGAAAAAACTTCGAGTGAGGAGGACGAGAAATCACAATTCTGAAGCGAGTAGGATGAAACTTGAGCTCTGTGGCAAACTTCTTAATAATTTTTGACATTGTGTCAACAACGTGTCACAAACCAGCTTCGGTTAGAGTGAATGTTCACAACTAATGAAGCCTCGTGTGCACAGCTAAAGCAGAGTTAAGTTGAGGCAGGTCTGAAAGAAGACTTCACCCCCAAAATGACCATTTACACATACATTCCTCACCCCATGGTGCCCTAAATTCTTAAAAAAGCTTGTTTTCTCGTGAGCATCCGCAGTGAACGAAAAATTAAATATTGGAGAAAATTGTTCCAGAATTGAAGTAAATGGGGATCGCATTGAACAGCCAAACTATAAATTCTTTACCGTTTAGAATTCTCATGCATTATAATCCAAGTCTCAGTTATGAAGTCCTATGTTCACTCCTTTCCAAAAACAGACGGTGCTCTTGCACAGTCGAGACACAGTTAATGCGGAAGAGTTTTAAAGGCTTTAATTTTCAGATTTCTTCATTCACAGTGGAGGAATGTGAGGAAAAAAAGTTTACTTTGAGAATTGAAGGTAATGCAGGCCGATTTACAAATGGTCATTTTGGGGCTGAAGTATTCCTTTAAGTAGGTTACCTCCAAGCCCTCCAAGCTGACTAACATCTGCATACTGACAAACTTTCATAAAGATCTTTTAATTTGCCGAGCCAGAGCTTTAATTATTAACTGCACATGTGAAATCTGTACAGATGCACATACAGAAACAAACCATTTCTCTCCTGATCTATTTCCAACATCCAAAATGAGGCATACTCACACCTCAACTGTAAACCTCAATGTCACACAAAATGTACAATTCTCAGCTGTGCATTCTACACAACACTGATGGATGAATGTGCAATTAACAAAACAGGGGAAAAAAAACACCACCCGTCACGTTAGTGCACCCAGCAACTCACCATTAACAATTAAAAGGTCGGAGAGAAATGTGGCGAGGAGAAGAGAGCGTTTTCACACGCAGAGGTTTCAGCTCTGATGAGGGGGACTTTTCGTCAAGTGAGAAACCGTTCCCTGTCATCTCCTGGGTGGAGCTGGGCTGCAAAGGGCTAAAATTGGTTTCAAGTGTGAGTAAGTGCCTGGAGCCCCCTCTCTCATCTTGTGATAGATGGGAGGAAGTCCCCAGGGATGGGAGGTTGATTGTAACATGGGATTGCTAATTGATGACAAAGCTGGGTATGATCTATGGCAGAGAAAGGGCGCACCAAGTTGGAAAACAGTGTGAAACTCAGACTTTTGCAAGCGTCCGACAGTCAATAGCAAGGATTTTCAGTTCAATGACTGCCCTCAGCCGAAAGAAAAGAGTTGTACTTACTCAACTTGTGCCGTATTAAATCTTACATCAAGTTGACAGGTGCTGCAGGTGTTGACAGGTTTTTGATCTTGTCGAGAGCGAGAACGCCGGCTTTAAACATGAAGCCACATCCTTCTGTATTGCACTGCAACTTCCTAACTTATCAGTGACACGCCTTGGTGTGTGGTTCCCCTTTACTCGGAGTTCAACCTTACTTACTTTCTGGAATCTATCTACCCATCAATAAGAGAAGGTCAGACAGAGGCAGAGATTAGATACAGGCCAAATGAACTGAGAACAGAAGAACTCAGTTTTACCATGTTTCTTCTATTCTACACTGACAACAATCTACTTCTGTTCCCTCATCTGATATCACACAGAACTGTCAACTTACAACCACCATGCAGGTACTGGTGACAATGGAGCCGGTCCATTCAATTCAGTTGAAACTGTTTCTAGCGATTTCTAGGTCAAGTTGATGACTATAAGCGGATGGCTACTACAACCAAACTTTCTATTTTGCTTAATTTCTCATGCAGATTACTATCTAATTGACATTAGTATATCTATTACATTAATATAAATGAAGGATATGAACAGCTTCACTGTTTACAGCCAATTCTTTTGCATTTTCCCACATCGAGGGCCAGTAGGCTTAATGCAGATGGCAGGCATGTGTGACCGCAGGGCCCCAGGTATTATCAATCCACTCAATGAGAGTGACTTCAACCACAAGAGCAGTATCAGAACTGTACAAGTCCTTTAACACTAACACAGTGTTGCTGCTTGTGCAGTGTGTGAGTTAAACTTGCTAACTACATTCAGTGAGTTCTTGGCTAATTGTTATTCCCCCCCTCGGTGCTTTTTGGATTGATAGTTTTTCAGCTGAGATGTCACTGTTTCATGTCATGACACCGGACAGATCAGTCGACTCGGTGGAGTGGGCGGATTCAAAGGTCGGGGCCCAGGCAATCTGTTCCCAGCAATGGGCCTGAGTTGCCTCATAAAGTCTCAGTTGACTATACCTATAAGATACCTTAAGCTACAAGTTGATGATATAATGTCTTTCCCAGTCCTCTGGTGCAAAACCCACTGAAAAGTTTTAGGATGTTTTGAAATTCTACAGTCCAGAAAATCTATTGTAGGTATAATGAGTGCTGTAGGCATAATTTAGACTTGATATAGATCCCAAAGTTAGCGTTTATATGAAATGTTGACCCACTGTCCCTTGGCCTTACCTGGTCAGTGTCCATTATGTCCGCGAGATCATTCTCTGACATATTGAGGATGGAGGCAGCGATGGACTTGGCTTTGATCATGGACTTGGCTGAGAGGCCGCCCTTTGCTGCCACAGCGTTGGCCTGCCTCAACCTCCTCCTCTTCATCAACTGCTGCTTGACCTCTTGAACGTCTAAAAGTATTTCACTGGCCAGGGCCTGAAGGGGGAGGAGAAGAAGGAAGAAAAAAAAAGCAGAGGATGATGAAATGGATATAGAAAAACAAGAGGGATAGCTATGCCTGGCAGATGAATAAATGAAATTGATCAAGCATGCGCCAGAGAGGCCTAGTACATTATGGAGGAATATTGAGTTTGACACACTCAGATTCTCTTCGGTTTCGCCTCACGCTCCCTTGTAGGAATGTGGACCTGAGGGTTTGTTGCCCTGTCGATTGAAAGCTGAGGGAACACAGCTTTGATACCAAACGTACCCCAAGTTTGGCTAAAATCTCCACAGACAGAGAATCATGCATCAGAGAGAGAAAGACAGAGAGCTACAGAAAATACAGCCATTCATTTATTTATTTGCTTTCTGAATGTCTCACAGTACAACAGGGCAGCATAACACTGTTAATAATTAAGCTATGAGGGGCCGTTTCAAATGGTGCCCGAGTGAATGGCAAGCGAGACGAGGAAGGCCTGGGATGGCACAGTTGTCGGGCACTAAATGGGAGTTTGCTCTAAATACAGAGAGACAATTAAATGTTAAAACTGCCACTGTACACGAGAAAGTCAATAAAGTAAACTCCCCTTTGCTTCATTTTGAGCTTATTGATCGAGGCAATAATCTTCTGTATCATTCCCTTGTAAGCCTGCTGAAAAGCTGACCTTGGAATAGATGGTCAGATGAGGGAAAGCTGGAGACAGGAGAACTCGCTGTACACAAAAACAAAATAAAAAAAAAGTACAACTTGCTCTTAGACGGTACACAATATAGCCAAGCAAGCAAGAAGTACAGTGTGTGCACACATACAGAAACACAAGTACAAACATACGAAAACACTCAAGTGCATTACAGTAACAAGGGTAATCACACATGAACAATGTTGAATTGCGGCAAACATCTCCACTCCTCTCTCTTAATTTCACACAGGTGGACCAGGTGCAGTTTACAAAGCAAGTGGTGGTTCTCACAGGAGAGTACTGGCTGAATGGTTGGAGGCTCGCAGCTGGAGAACGAGGAGCAGCAACATTAAATATACACAAGCTGAGCTCAGACATTGAGAAATTCAAAGGAGACATGTAGACAAACCAACAGGATCACAACAAACAAAGCCCGTACTGATTAAAATAATGATGAAATGAAGAAACAGAGAAATATATATCAGTGCACACTGGTTTTTCACCTTCTGATCTCAAGTCTGATATAGAAACTTTGAAACAAGAAAAATTGAAATGTCTATTAAGCCGGTAAATCCAGATGTTTTTGACTTCTTACTTCTGGATAACAAGTGAGATAAGTTAAATTCAATTTAATTTATAATCCAGTTTCATAAATCTACATCCATGCAGATTTAAAAATAAGCAGAACAGCCCTGATTAAAAAGGACGAGCAAAAATCATAACCATCGTCCACGTCCTAATGAAGGAAGGCAGCTTTAGTTCTTTTTGGTGATCTGAGAGCCGTGTTTACCCTTAAGGAATACACAGCTCATTAACTAACAGTCAGAGATCCTATTCTTTTATTTACAGCCTAATAGATATTCACTGTCACTAGTCAGGGGTTACATTCAATTGACCTAAACCCTGCATGTGGAAGAATCCAGAAAGAGATTAAGGGGTGAATTTATCACTCATTCTCAGCCCTGGGAGAGACAAAGGGTGGGAGGGGGCTATGCAAGCATTCACACGCACACGCATACAGACACACACACACACGCACACGCACTTAAGCTATTCAAATACATACATGGAGGGAGCTGTGTCTGTGCGTGTTTGCTAAGAGCTCTTAGCCCGGCTAGTACACAATCACAATTGCCAGAGGAGCAATTTAGACAGGACGAGGATTAGAGCATAGAGATGGGGATCAAATGAGCAGCAAAAAGATATCCTCTTTAATAACTAGCTACCTCTGAACCTCTTCACACACATGAGGACACAAAGGGCCATTCAAAAACATAAAGAGCAGAGCGGGAGGGGAAAAAAAGCTTTCATTTTGTTAGATTACGAAGGCACCGAAGTAAAAAACAAACAAACAAACTGCTGTTTACTGTTGTTGGTGTACAAACTTGAAAAAGATCTTAAATCATGGGAGCACCTTTTACAGAATGGTTATACAATAGGTATACACTGTGAGGTAATTGTATATAATTTTCTTGTTGCATTATTGTTGTATTGGGCAATTAAAAACCAAGACCTCCTGTCCTGTGGGGATGGGAAATATGACAAGAAAGTCTGCCCTAAATATTTTTTAATATTGTTTTTATTACAATGCTGAAAAACCAGCGCCCAATCTGTGCTACGGCAATAACTAAATCATTTCGACGGCGCTTTACGTTCTGGTCTTATGACGGTGCTGTTCTGTTAACATGGAGTACACGCAAATGATGTGGTTGTTTTATATAGAGCATTTATTTATTGAATTACTAGAAAACATGCTATATCATATGTATCTTTATCCAGAGTGGGAACTCAATTAGGACAGAATATTTTAGTCATACTGTACTGTAATAACAGGTGATTACAACAAATACTCACACATTCCACTTTTAAAAAAAAAGATTACTCAAACTCTTCACGATCTTATACTTTTCAGCGGGGATGACAAGCCAAAATATTCTTCGCAAGATAACTACCTTCTGTGTGTGCGTGTGTTTAACTGTGTGTGTGTGTGTGTGTGTGTGTGTGTTGTTGTGGAATAGTCACTACATGCAGGGCCACTGTTTAGCAGTTCAACAGCAGTGCTTACAGCCTGGGGCGTGTGCAGGGGCCAAAAGGGTTTGCTGGCACACAATAAAAAAAAATCTCCACACACAAATACACACACACAGCACATACAGGCACAAAGAACAAAAAAACAAGCTCATAAAGACACACACAGACACATCTATACACACACACACACACGCACACACACACACATGCGCAGCCCTCCGGTCCTGATCAATACATGACAAGAGTAAATCTCCTCCGGACGTCAGGCAGTCCAATCAAAGGGCTCGGTGTTCTTATAGGGAATCACAGGAGCCAGGGGGAGGCAAACAATGATGTGAATCCTCAACAACAACACAATGGCCCCACCAGCCTTGGGTTATGGGAATGGAGGAGAGGAGTTATACGAGCGTGAACTGTATTTCTATGCATTTCTATACACGTGCTTCCACATGTAATGCAGCCTCTATTTATAGGTTACGGGCAGATTGCGTGCATGTCTTTTTCACTAAATAAATGTCTGAAAAAAAGAAGGTTTAGATGTGTGAAAGAAATCTTAGGTTAGGAGAAGAAACACACCCTAATCACCTCCAATTCTCCTCAGATGCAAGTGAGCCATACAAGGACAAGAATAGTTTCGGTATTCTCCGATATTTTTGGCTTGTGAGGAAAAACGCTGTTTTGAATTGCCACTAAACTGTGTTCATGATCTGCCACTTGATTTATGTGTGTGTGCAAATACACGGCCACCACTATCTATCTCTGCCAAGCCGTTTCCTCCTTTGATAGACAGGTGTCAGCTGAAAAGACTTGACGGACAGTCTTTATCAGTCTCTGCCAGACACACACGCAGACTGACACAGACACACAACACCTCAAGGTGACGGATTAGGCCAAGACATAGACAATAGTGCCCATTCCTGTTGGGCACACGGCACTCTCACCATGGTGGCCTGTGTCTCCCTATGCACCAGAGGAAAGTGTGAATGCATAACGGCACATGCACACATTGTTATAAACCCGTGAATCCATCTGCTGGCACTTCTTGGGGATCTGGTTATGGTGGCTGCAGACTATGGAAGGCAGTGCTGACATCCTTCCACCAAGGCTTACCCACTTTCCCTTCCCAGGTGGGATGTTCAGTCCCTCTGGTCTTTGTGGCTCTGGATTTTCTCCCAGTTGGACATTTCCAGTTGACATCCACAGGAAACACCAAGCTGATGTCCTGATCAGAAGCCTGAAACATCTTAACTTGTTTCTTTCAATGCATATGAGACTTGGTTCACCTCTGTGCTTCTGCATCTCCATCGGATAATCAATTATTAAATCCTCATGGATCTGAAATGCTGATAGCCAGGTCAATAGAAAGATTGAAGGTACAAGTCCAAAGACTTCCATTTTGTTGTCTTTGGTGTCTTTAGTCAACACCTTACTAATAGTTTGTGCAATGCAATCAGACCAGAAAAAACAGTGTGACGCTTTACATGCAATTTAATTAAAGAGCCAGTCTGTTGTGTTGGATGGGAAACAGGCACTAACTGTGCACCACTTGTAATCTTCTTGGGAATGTCACCACAGACACCCAGTTCTAGTCGGTAAGTAATACCACATATGCAAATGGCCTGTGGGCTGTAGGCTCAATCACCATTGTGTGACCTCATTCTGTGATAGATGATTACTTCCCCCTTCATCACTAATTAAAGTTCCCTTTACACCACAACAGCCTGGTACAGTGCTTCATCATTGGGGACACCGAACCAGTTCACTTGTTGATTATATTCTCCATCTTGAATGACTGCAGCTCTGGAGGTAAAGCAGATTGTCCACAAATTGCAGTGTTGGCGATTCAATTCGATGTCTTGCATGGGTAAATGAGAGGCAAACAACAAAGCAAATTCATTGACTTCCACTTATGAACAATGCTCAATATTATATTTGAGGTTCTTCACTAGTAGCAGCAACTCGTTCCGAGGAATAAGGGACCAATCTGCTGAAAATCTGCTTGACACATTTTCTAATGAAGCCATCAAAAATTCATCATCTGTAAAAAGCAATGATGCAATCCTGAGGCCATCAAACTGGATCCTCTCCACCGCTTGGAATAAAGACTCAGCTGTTATAAGGTTATTGCACTCATCCCCAATTCCTCAAGACGTCCTACAAGACATCCTAGGGGACACGGAGAAAAGCCTTCTAAAAGCATAAAACACATGTGGGTTGGATTGCTACCAACCTCCATATAACATTGAAGAGACATGTCAGCAATGATAGCCCAACACTATGCACAACTTTCAGCATGGCAGCGTGCAACTGCAGATATTTCTGACTACCTCAGTGACTTCTGCCAAAAAGAATAGCTCTGCCTCCCCTTCCTGGGTCTTTCGGCAGTTTGCCAGAGTTTCTCTGAGGCTAGAAACAGAAAAACTGTCTTCAGAGCTGTGATTGCAGAAGCGTCATCCAGACTTTCCCAACAACAAAAGACCACTTGGGTCTACATGAGGCAGGCTTTTCCTCCCAATCCACATTTCTGTGGCAAGCTGGTGTTGAAGTCCATCAGGAACCAAACCAAAGACTCCAAGTGGGCTAGATACTTTGAACTGGTTGAACTTCTGAAAATGTGCATAAAAGTTTTTATGCACGCTTGAGGTGGCTTTTGTCTTTTTGTTGGAAAAGGAGTTGGAAACACTTTTGACAAATCAGATCTGATCAGCTGTGTCCGCTCCGCCAATCAGGACGATCTGACATGAAAGAACAATAAAAAGTTGCCCAATTGAATCTAATTCCTGAAGATGTGTTATTGTAATGTCCCTCATTTGCATTTTACTTAATGCCACATTTAAAAATTTTGCTTCAAAATTCCATTTAACTTTAATGGGAATATTAGTCACCACGTTGGCATCTCTGAAAAAGGACAGTCCTGACATTAGAGCAGGTGCCGTCTAAAACATACAGTTTCCTATCAGCCTTTTTTTTATTTACTGGGGACATGCTAAGCCCCGCCTTCTTCTTTTGTCCAGCTAACAATGCACCCGAATGCACCCAACCTCGTGCATGGTATGGGCACACCGAACTAGTTGAAGACCAGTTAGATGATTTCACTACACTTTGATCCGCTGTCTCTTTAGTACAGTACCTTGATGAAAGAATGTAGCTGTTCCAGCTGGGAGCAGGCTTGGCCTAGCTGCCTCTGAAGCCTGTCCAAGGCATGGGAGCTCTGCTGGGTCAACCCCTCCATTTGCTCAGTGGCTGTCTGTTCCAGAGCAGCCAAAGCCTTCTCACTGGCTCCCACACGAGCCTGCAAGGCATGCATACGCTGCTCCTGTAAAGAAAAATAGCAGGCAGGACTGGTCAGCTGAAGGCAAGCAATCTTCAGAAAGTAGAGAGTGGGCATCGGCCTGTGAGACATTTGTGGCAATTGTTGTAACTTTAGAATATAAAATATTTCTACTTTTACGAAAGCTGTAGGTAGTGTCTAATTTGGGGACATTGAGAATGAATGGACTGAAAGCAACACAAACAGTTTTTAACAAGATGGTTTCTACATTAAAGAGTACAATGGTATAAAACATTCTATATTCCCTAAACTGGACTGAACATTTACAGCTGCAGTGGAAAGAAACATTCCTGAAACCTTCTTTTCTTTCTACTGATTAAGCACGGACAACTTAATATAACAACAATGTTTTTCCCAAAGTGCAGTGATGAGAATTAATCATACAGTTCAGTAACTAAACTAGCCTGTTTCCTACCTTTTTTTCCAGGTCCTCCTTCAGTTTTTTGCAGCAGGCCTCATGCTGACTTTTCTCTGTGGTTGCAACATTCAGTCTCCTCTTCAGGGAATCAACAAGGGCCTTCCTGTTCGTGGCCTCCTCTGATAAAGTCTTCACCTGTGGAGAGACAGAGCAAAGGCTTGTGGTGGGGGTACTCAATTCATACATCCATGGTTTTCCTTCAAATCAATGAAGTAAACATCTATTCTATAACTTAAGCCTGCAGTGTGGAACTGTTATCTCCCCCATCTGGCAGTGACAGTAATTTTACTAAAACTGTCGATATGTGCTTGTGATGTAACGCAGGAAGGTAAGCTTTGTGTCTATTCTTGCTCTTGATTGCTTTCTTTTTTTAATTACTTTAATTATTCCTGTGAATGGTGAGTTTCTTTTTTTAACTGGCGCATCCAGTCCAGAAACTTTTCTCGGATGCTTCTTGGGGATTTTTCACGATAGCTCCCACCAAACTCCCTCTCCGTCTCTCTGCTCATCCTGCCTCCTTTCCCTCTGGCAGCTCGAAGTTAAATGCATTACTTCCAGTGTGGCAAAGTCCCAACAATCACAAGACACCAGCACTCTGGTACATTTGTTTGGCAAGGCTTAACTGTAACATATTTATTTATATGTAAAAGTTCCACATCAACTTTAACAGCAACTTTGAATGATATTCCTCTAAGACATAATCTCTGAGATATGAAAGATGAGCACCGTGATATGGCATTTTCTCTGTTATTATAAGAGCATCAAACTACGAGGATGACGTTGATGGT
>CAFUXE010000196.1:79190-151127 GCA_903364295.1 Serranus cabrilla
CAAAGTCCCAACAATCACAAGACACCAGCACTCCGGTACATTTGTTTGGCAAGGCTTAACTGTAACATATTTATTTATATGTAAAAGTTCCACATCAACTTTAACAGCAACTTTGAATGATATTCCTCTAAGACATAATATCTGAGTATGAAAGATGAGCACCGTGATATGGCATTTTCTCTGTTATTATAAGAGCATCAAACTACGAGGATGACATGTTGATGGTGGATGCTGTGTACCTTCTTCTCCAACTCCTCCACCTGTCCACGATAACTTTTCTCCATGTCCTGCAGGAACTTCAGTCTCGTCTTCAAGTCCTCCACAAGCTGCTTTTTCATGCTCACGTCTCGCTCCGTATGGCTCGCCCTGGAAACACACACACACACACACACACACACACACAAAGAAAAACACGCAAATATGGTATAAAGTATAAATGAGTTTTACAGATATTCACATCCACAGGCACACACACATACAGTATCTACATAGTATGAATAAACAGACACACACTGAGAAAGACACACACACACACAAAGCTGGCAGGCACAGTGTCCCCATGCAGTGCATCAGGCATGACAGCTCATTATGACAACTAAATACACTGGCATGCTGTTTGGGTAAATGGAGGGGGGTGAAATAAGGATGCATATATAATTCTAACTGGCATATATTAGAGCAAGTGCTCTGGCGGGGAATGGCGCGCTAAGTGTGACTGGGGAGTCCTTTTTGACAAACGGCATTTCGAATCAGCAGTGACACTACTTGAAAGACCGTAATCAAGTATTTAAATGTTTATTATTTTGGGCTCAGCATTACACTAGTCACATGTAAAAACACGTCAGCGGTGGGACTTGGCCTGGGAAAGACTGATTACGGAGATAAAAAAATATTGTTTGTTTGTGTACTGTACTGTGCTGATAATACTTCCCTGAAGAGAGGAAAAGGTCTCTGTTTTGTAAGCTATTCGTGTCTTAACTGTTGCAAACATGCACCACGTGTCACTTCCTATTTCGATAACCAGCCGTATTGACATGTTTAATATTCCAGCATTCTGCGAAGCCATATTACAGTGAGGCCTTGTATTAAATGGGCTCAGTATGTTAGTATGTTTTATTCTGTTTTCATAAAAGGCAAATATGAGGCGTTTTTCATGGTTGTCTCTACCTTGGGGAATTAGAACAAATAGAATAAAGATCATAAGGATGCAGTTAATTAAAGTGGTTTTTGCCGCTTTTTTTATTTCAAAGATGCAGTGGATCTCTTCGCTCCCGCACGCATCATGGCTTGTGTGTTTTGAATAAACAGATGACGAAACACGAGAGCAAATGCTTTCGTGTAAGTAAATGTCCCTGTCTCCCTAGGTGGATAAACGCCTGAGGGCAGACTGGCTAAATAAATGTGAGCTTGTCCTATTGGAGTGACATTAAATTAAATGAGAGAGGAGTCTAGCCTGGGGTCTTTGGGGGGAAGTAGCGCTGGCTGGTTACCCCATGGATTTGGCCATTAATGAGAAAACCCATATTGAACCTTTCAGATGACTGTCTGGTGTTGACTTAAAGACGGAGAGCAGCAATAAGAGCCCCAGCAAGCTCCCTCTGCCCCAATGCTAATGGCAATTAGATCGACAACATTTATTTTAGATGTTCTCTTCTTCTGCACCCCCAAAAAGAATAGAGGATAAAAAAGAATGAAGGATATATGGTGCTTCTGCAGGAGCGTGTGATCTCTATTTATGAGTGTTAGTGGAAAGAGAGAGAAAGAGAGCCTGGAACTATATCCCAATCACTCACACGTTTGTTCCCTTTGTTCTGCGCTTGTTGGCAATATTGTTCATCAAACATGCGTGTATTGTAATGATAACAGTCAGTGGTCTGAGGAGTGTGTGCGTAAGAGAGAGCGAGAGCGCACATTTCTGTGTATGTTGTTAAGAATGAAGTGCGGGTGGACGTTTCATGTGGCTGATAGACAACAGGGCTAAAGATGAAAGAGGCAGCTTCATAAATAAGGCAGGGCCATAGTGCCGGATATTGACTGAGGACATGCCGGTATACTTTGAAATTCATTTCTTTTTTTCCCCCCTTCTCTTCTTTAAGGCGAAGCAGCCTTGCTCCCTGTGTGTGTGCTGAGATGTATATTTCAGAGACGTCTAGACATGTCTTTCATTCTGAGAAGGGGTCCCTCCATGGAGGCAAATGGAGAGGTAGGCAAGAAGAGATGGCAAGTTACATTGTGTGTGTGTGTGTTAGCGAGTGTGTGACAAGAGCCAGAGGAGAGGCTGAGGCTGTCGTGGAAAGTCAGCTGAGGGATGCTCACTCTGTCGGGCTGTGATCTGCTGTGCTTTGGTCACACACAAACACATACTTGCTGTGATTGTACACATGCCCTGGTTGTATTATTGAGAATGGCAGGCAGAGGACACAGCATACCAGACAAAGAGAACGAGAGGGAGGAAAGCCAAGTTGTTCTTTGTACCTTTCTCTCAGTTCAAAGATGAGATTCTAATGCAGAATGATGATGTTCGCCTTTCGCAGCACTGTTCAAATCTCAACAGTTTCCCTGAGTGAAATGTTTATGGCTATACATTCTGACTATGTAATGCGGCGAGTGCTACAGTAGGTGAACCATGTAACTCATTAGGGCTTGTGGCCCACAGGCCAGAGTGATGCTGTGTGGGTTTTAGTGTCATGGGCCAAAATGGTCCCTCCTGCGGCACACAAACAATCAATACACTGCTTTGATCAGCACTCCGCATCAGCTACCCACATAAGCAACACCACACTACATGACACACAAGACACCCACGTGCACACATGTGCATACACACTAATTCCTTCAGTCATTTGTATTCACTCGCTCATGAGAACATGCATAATTTCACAAATGATTCACGCAGAGGAGAGGCATGCCTAAGCGGAGTGCAGCAGACAGAGTGCTGCCACTTGGTGGAATCAAACACTACAGATGGGAGCTGCAGAGAATGTGCACACATGCAGACGGAGACACAGGGAGACGGAGAGACAAAGACAGAGAGAGGGATGCAGGAAGAAAAAAAAAAGGGAGAGCTGTACTGCAGAGCAAGTGTGAGAAAGAAACACAAAGAGAAAGAACTAATACTAATGAAGACAAAGGTGTGAAACTAACTTGTCCTGCAGCTGGCGGAGCTTGTCCTCCTTCTCCTGGAGTTGGCCTCGCAGGGCTTTGTTAGCTGCCACCTGCCTTGTGACCTCCGCACTTGCACTCTGGGGGGAGGACACACGGTGTGTGTGTTTGTTAATGTGTTTGAGTGTGTGTGATAGGGGGTGGGGGAGGTTTTCGCGACACGGCTGATGACAGGTCAGGCACAGCATGCCTCCTCATTATAGTTACAGCGGGAGGGTGGAAGGTGCTAAAGGAGGTTAAGAGGAAAGCAGTATTTTTCAAAGTGGATGAGATAAGGGGAGTAATAGAAAAAATAACAATGTATAGACCTATACTGGTGAAAATATTTTCAGTCCCTCAGCCTGCCGGCCAGCTTTAGGAGCATCTTTTCTTTAAGAAAAAATAAATAAATAAAACATTAGCAGAATTATGCCATTTGTCATAGAAAGAAATTGTAAAAACAAAAGCATTATTGTTGAACTTTCAGATGGTCTTTGAACAGATCATGTGTGACAAATGCTTTAATCTGTAGATTTAAAGGAATAAAAGATTCAAATAGGGATTTTTTAAAATCAAAATCTCTCTGTTCTAAATGTCTTGTTTAAAATCTCGCCAGAAATAAACCATTTAAATGAACTGGATCCTGTAAAAAACAAAAAACAAACATTAGATTTGAAAAGGAGAAAAGTGAAAATCCTGATCTGCAGGCACAGAGAGAAAGAGACAACAGAGGTTGTAACAATGTAAAAAACTACTTATATAAAGTTCATATGTATAGATTCCATTTCATTTCATTTTGTGTTAAACAAATGTACTTGTATTATTTCTTTATGTTGATTATGGCATTATAACTTTGCTATACAGCAGAAAATATAGTTTTGAGTTCGAGTCGTGATTGTGCCGTTTCTTTAAACGTACAGAAGTTATATTGCAGTGAAAAAATAGGCTATAGAGAATAATATGTGATAATAAGCCCTGAAACTGCTTGTACATTATATACATAAATGTCTTATGTTTACCAACAGATAAAAAATACAGCAACATTTAGTTAGTAAGTTTGATCTATGTGATGTTTTTATCTCTTATATCGCTGCCGGTGACATATTAAGACATACAGTGTGGCTCTGACGACAGCTTGACTTCTGATCATTCTGCTGATGGATATTTGAACGTGCATGTTCACTTTGGTTTAAAGGGCCCCGTGTCTCTCGTGGGAACTGTACCAGCACAAGCTTTTGACAATGCCTTTCGCAGAGCGCGTGCACCCCCACAGTGCATCCCTCGCCTCTCCCTTTTGCTGTCACCTGACATGACTTCCTCAGCTGTGTGTAACGACAGCAGCAATCTGCTCGGTGACACTGACGAGCTGGCTGCGGAGAGGGTGATAATACTGTGGTACCACTCACACCTCATTCCCTATGATGTAGGGCACGTCTCTGCTGTTATTCCCCATTTCTCATCTTTCTGACAGGTACTCCGTGATAAGATCAAATGATAAGAAATGCTAATTCGTGTCGAAATCACATGCAATTTCAGGTGATGCTGAGTGTAAATTGAAAGGCTCAAGAATTTGTTTTTTTTATATGCTATATGATTTGAAAGTAAAACCTTGACAAAGTTACTTTCAGAGTTTCTAAACTCCTCAAGGACAGACGGCTGTTCAAACCAGTGAAGTGTTAAAGTGACTCAGAAATATTGAAGTTTGATAAAATACCAGGGAAACTAAAAAACATGAATGCATGTGAATTCTACACACTGGTAGACTGTTTGATACTGCATAATAAGTGGCCAAAAACATTAACTGTATTTTCTCTTCTTGCCGGTACAGATGAATATAAAATGTAGGATTTAAAAAAAAAGTTTTTTGAGCCAGACATCTTCAAAGGTGCAGTCTGCGATTCTGGAGAAAAAATATTGGTATTTGAACTCAACAACAACCAAATGAATACACCCCTCCATTTTTAACATGTGCCAGATAAGCTGTCCCTCTCGCTCCCACTGCCTTTTTCTTTATACATCCATGGCCTTTCCACTGTCCTGCACATTAGCATGACCAGAATAGTACAAGCCACTTTTTTTCCCCCATTTACAGAGCCAGAACTGTTAATAAACCAGGTTTTTTTCATAGCACACACAGACTGTGAGGAGATATCAGCTGAATTTATCGAAAACATATTGGATAGAAATCGCAGACTCCACCTTTATTACTCTCAAAATCTCACAATTACCTTGTTATTCATGGTATTATCCACTCAAGCTTCATAGTGCACAAAATTGGAAATGAACACAATCCTTAATACCATCATCCTATTAAGAGATTTATCTCATAAGGCGTGCACAATAAGACAAAGCATGAGGGCCGTTCATTAACCTCAGAGTTCGACTTGTAACTTATAACAACCAACCTTAAGTTTGGCTTGAAGCTGTTTGACCTCAGTCTCCAGGGCCGGGGGGGCCGGATTATCTGGGGCGGGCATGGGCCTGCCCTGGCAGGCGCACTCTGCGTTTCCTGGTGCTGCTGTTGCTGGTGGTGCAGTTTGCTGGGGTAATGTGATCTGCCTCCACTGCTCCAGCTCCATCTCCAGAACCTTTTTCTGCTGCTCCTTACCCGCCAGGTCAGAGGTCAGCTTCTGCACACCGACACACAGAATTGGTGGTCTAGGGCACTGCTAATGATACTTCAACTAAAAACAAAAGTTTTGTCTACTGTTATTAAACCAAGGAAACCTAATTTTTGTTACAGGATGGTGAGAGCTACAGTAAAAAAAATATACAGCTAGTTAAATTGACGTTCACTTAAAGAAGTTTGAGTCAAATCAAATCCCATCTTTCTTTGCCTTACAATGCAAAAATGTCTTAAGAAAAATATTCTTTTGACTTAAACAAGTCCTCATTTTAAATTCACATTACATGAATATGATAGATGTAGAGAAAAAGTAAACACAATATGTTGGAAATACTGTATGTGATAACCACAGGAGAGCTGCGGGCTCTGCTTTAATATCTATTCTGTGATAAATCTCCTTTTTTATGCTAATTAGGAGACAGATGATGCCGTTGCCCGCTCAATAGGGCCTAATTCTCTCTGTGATTGGCATGCATAATAAAGCCATCCTGCAGAATCAGAGAGCACTTTGGGACAGAGGGAGTTCAGCATTTGGTGAGTGGTTGGGCTGAGAGTGATGAACGATAATGGCACTAGCTGATCATGTACGATGTACAGTGTATCAATGGTTCTAAACATAACCATCTGAGGTGAACACTTTTAACCACATGTGCGGTGAAGCTTAAGAAAAATCCCTTTGTTGCTGCTTATTACAAAAATATGGGGCAGAAACACATTTCTGTAAGTTTGGTTCAATACTGCCACAATTAGCTGACCTGGTATCATTTCAATCATCAAGAATGCTTAATGGCACAAATAGGAGACATGATACATGAAGATGTATGCTGCACACATGGGGTGAATGCTGGAACACACACACAGACACACCGCACACACCCAAGTGAAACCGCAGATTCCCAGGGGTTTGCTCTCTGCTCTGCATACAGGGAGGTTATTGATATCTGGATGCTGGCTGACACCTTTTAATAGAATCCCTCTTGTTTTAGGTTTCCTCTGCTCTGTTGAAGACGCACACGCCATATCCCCAGCGAGGGTGGGAGAAAGAGAAGTAGGAGTGAAAGAGAGAGAGAGTGAGAGAGAGAGAGGAGGATTGAAAAGTAGGGCTATGGCTGCAGTGGCAGCGGTGCACGAATTAAGAGTGGCATTGATGACACTTCCTGTAAGACAGGCTTTGATTTCACAGGCCATTTTCAGCCCTGGTGAGAGATGACACTGACATGGACTGATATATACTGGTGGTCCATTAGGGTGGAAGAGAGGACACCTCTCTCTCTCTTTCTCCCATGTGAGCAGTGGTCTCACTGATGCTGATACTTAATCATTAGCAGGATAAATAAGGAAACAAAGGCAGCTGAAATAGCTTCACATATTCACATGCAAAGGGAATTTGTCAACAAATAGCACAATGTACTACGAGTTATACTACAAGTTACTGTATACTGTTATAGTCAACTTGACTCGCTTCCTCAGACTCCAATCAGAACCACAGACTGTAAAAAATAATGACGTAATCTACGTAACGTCACCCATAAGCTTCTGAAGAGCGCAAATGAGTCGACACAGTCGCCATCTTGGCAAAGATGAATCAACCAAACTCCCTGGATTATCCAAAAATGAGTAAAGAGCTGGAGCTGATGCAGGCTGAGACTCGCCCACCTAGCTTGAAGCTGTTAAACTAGTGGAGGCTAACAAGCTAGGCTAGATGCTACGCTGGGACGGATGGCAGCTGTCCGTCTTACGGGCTGACACTGCGGTGATTTTACTGTCTGTTGGTGTCGTCCCAGCTTACACTACTTGACTCAAGATAAGTTGCCCAAAAACTTTACGACACCAGCTTCAACATGTTTTGAATATATAATTTGGTAATTTGAAATATTTGACTTTGTCGAGTCTTGCAGTAATGTGGCAAGTGTTGGTACTTGCATGTCAATTCGAGGCCCATGAGAAGGTAGTCTTTTTTTGCCAGCTAGTTTTCTTTGCAATCACAGTGTTCTTATTGTCGGTATTCAATTTTTTCAACCGGCAATTGCTCTCATTGTCAACGTTTTTATACATATAATTGGTCTAATAAAACACTGCTGACCACTGGTCAGAGATAATCATCCACAGAATCATCACTTGTGTAATACAGGACACCCTGCACAAACCCCATAAATATCGACCACAAGTTTTTTAAAATTCACTCGACACTCTAGCAAATCCACAACACACACTACACTAATTCTCTATTACAACTTCAACTCTATTTTGTTGTCAATGAACGGAATCAGCTGAGAATCCCGCCTACACTGCAGAGATAATATCCGCAGTGAAAACAAAATAGAGACGAGTACCTGATACCCAAAGTGGGTCGAGACGATTCAAGCCGAGCTGAACTGAACCATGCAGTGGAAATGAGGCATTTGTATTCATCCCGTTGGCCAGACTTTTGATGTGATTTATCGTCATTCAAATTTAAATCATGTCTGGAGCTTTTTAAATTCAGCCAGTTGAGTCTGTTGCACCCCCTAATCCTGTGGTAATCCCGGCCCCTTACATGTTAGAGGAGGGTAGGACACTCCACACATAAAGAGATAAGGCTGGTAAATTTGCGAGGCGATGTCACAGTACAGTGCAAAGTAAAGTAAACGTAATGACTAAGAGAGGTAGATAATCCAAGCAACCAAATGATCCTGTATTTGCATGATATCCATGACGAGCACATTTCGTCAAAAGCTAGACTTGGTGGAAATAGGAGGACACGCTTCACCTGTCACCTGAGTGTTTTTAAAGCTTCTTATGCCACCTTAAGGGATAATTCTGGGTTATTACAACTTCAGTCTTTTTTCACAGTTTGTGGCCATAATTCCTTTCTGTAATAATAACATATAGATGTAGGAATAGTTGCCATATTCCTAGATTTCAAAGTTAATTGTTCTAGGATCTAGGAATAACACAACATCATCATACAGAAGTGTGCATCATACAGAACAAGTAGGCACAGTTACAGCCACAGCAAAAACTTTGTTGCACCCAAGCCGTGTTGCTCACGCGGGCAGTATGGTGCCTCTAACCTGTAACATTGACACCTACATGAAAAGCAAGCGGTTCTGAGATGTTTGCATGCTGCCCATGTAGGTGTGCGGCCTGGGCTCTAGGGTTATATTCTGTTGGTGAAAATACATCTGTCAGGATACTGTACTGCTGGTGACTAAGTGATGAAAGTGACACAATGTTGTTGAACAAGTGTTCCACTTAGGCTGGGACACAGAGAGCTGATAAAGTGCTTCACGCCTTTCCACTGCAGGTCTATTTCCTCTCTTATGTTATAGATTTAAGAGCGGCAAAATTTCACTCAAAGGCTATTAAATGCACTTATTAAGACATTTAGAAACTCAAAATCAAAACCACAACCACAAAGGGAAGGGGAATAAAAGAGTAGAAGCAATAAGGAAATATTACTGAATAATGGAAGGAGGAAGGAAAGGAATTAACAAGGGAAGGACCGAGTGGCTGAAGGATCAGGGAGACACAGCAACACAAACAAGTTTCTGAGAAACTGCCATGCTACTTCTCACATGATGGCCCCTGTGGAGGCTGTCCTAAGCCAATTACAAGCTGAGAGTTTTAGTTGGAGAGTTGGCAAGGACCGGCTGGAACAAGCCCAAAGTCCATCACCTCTTGCCCTTTCCAGAGAGGGCAACAAGACGTGGCTTTGGCCAGTCAGTCGGCTCCAACTTTCTCTGGTGGAGTGGCATTAATACTGCAGGAGGAAGGAGGAAACAAACAGGAAGACAACAATTCCCCCTCTGTCCACTCATTCACGCAGCAGTGTGTGTTTGTGTATGTGTGTGTGTACATGTGTGCCTTTACTGCTGTGTCTGAGTCTAAGGTCTCGTTGGGCCTTAGCAATCAGATGCCTGGGTGGGAGCACAAGGGCCACTTCCCAGGTAGCAGCACTATGAGGGCTGGACTCTGACCTGTGTGTACACGTACAATATGCTGCATCTGTGCTATTCCACTCAGTAAATATACAGACATACAGACACATGCGCCTAATCAGGCGTCCAGTGGGCTCTCGCTGGCTGCTGCTATGTCTGAATTCAGTGAAAGAAGTCTCCTGCCTGTCCGATTAACGACTGTATCTGTCTAGGTGTTAGTGTGTGTGTATTTGTGTACCTCTATGTATGTGTGTATGTTAGTGTGTAGAAGGAGGCCCTGGCAGGAAAGGTACTGTTTAGGGCCAAAGTGCTTGGTGTTTTATTTATAGTCTATACCAAGTCTAAGAGTTTCCTACCTGGAGGCAGGTACTAAATAACTAAATGTGTGTGTGGCAGTGGACTCTATGAAAAAAGTCACCTTGTTTGTGTCCGTGCACACAGGTGCACGGGTTTGGAGAAATGCAACTGCTAGTGACACAGATTGTTGTGGAGAACTGGCTTGCTGAAACATTCAGTGAGACGAGACAGCAGCAGAGTCAGGGAGAGGAAAAAAGAGAGAGAGAGGGAGACTCTCCTCCTCGCTTGTGCTCCATGGTGCTGACCTCCACAGGCGAGGCTGGGCCTGTCAGCCACACTTATTAAGCATGATAAGGGCAAAGGACCTGCTACTGCTGCACTCTGAGCCCCCAGCAAATACAAAAGAACCACAAAAAGAAAGACAAAGACAAAAACTTCCCAACACTTATAACTGGCTTTCCCTTTTCACACATCTCCCTGTTTGTTCCCATGTTACCTGTGCAAGCTGCTTGCTGCTGCAGAGTTTCTCAGTGAGGGAGTTGAGCTGTGCCGTGATCTTCTCATTGGCCCTTCGCAGCTCTCTGGCTGAAAGCACAGCGTCTTTCCTGGCACCTCGCAGTATGTCAATGTGACGCTGCAGGGACTCTACGCGCTGCTGCAGAGAAGAGGAGGAGCAGTGCTGGGTCTTCATTAGCATCCTCTTCCTCCTCCACCTCCTTTTCTCTGCTCTCGTCCCTCGGTCCCAGGGCTCATGCTGTTCATCGTCTAACAGGAGGAAGTACACGCAGGCACCTCAGAGTTGACAAGTGCACGGAACAAATCCCTATTTAGAAGCGACTGGTGGGAGTTAACAGGCTTATGTAAAAGTGTCTTTGTGTATGCACAAGTGAAAACTGTGATATATTTAACAACTTGAATGATTAACATTTTCCATTTATAACCAATTCAAGCTCTGAAAAACAAAAAAAAGAAGAAACAAAGCTTGTAAACTTCTTAGATACTTGTTTCTGATCGACAGCACGTACATACATTGAGTGTTGCTTCAATTAATAGTCGATTAGATTTTTGTAGTTTTGCATGGGTGTGAAAAAAGGAAAACTTATGCTACCTTGGGTCGGAACATGGAGTTGTTTTCTGTTGGATTTCGCTGCCGGTGCAGCTGTGCTTGAGATCAGTGAACACCTGTAGGACTGAAATAACAGAAAAGTCAGAGGCAGAGATGAAAAGCAGCTGTTAAATGTAACACAACCGGTTGACATGTTGTGCTTCCTGAAACGCAGCTCATAATGACACCATGATCACAGGGTGTGCTCAGTTTAACGCGACAAGACAAATCACCCTGCGCTTTAATAATTCACCTGAGCGTGTTCAACCGACTTCAACGTGAACGACTCTCGGCGCGGATATTACTTCTGACAGATGCTTGCAAATACCGCCTTTGTTCAATCACTGTCTGAAAGCCCTGATTCACTCTTACAGTATGACGTGTGTGTAGTCATTTGCACTCATAAGTGTGTATGTATGTGTGTGTATGTGTGACACCTCCCAACTGCACTATCGTTTGTAGTGACATCAAAGAAGGCACCCCCCCTCCCCACCACCCCCTCGCCCCTTCTTCTTCTCTGCCTGTTTCCTTTGTATATGGGGTCAGGTAGGATTTGATCAGTGCCAGGTTTGATCACACGGTGCCGTGCAGAGGGGGGAGGTGGGGGATGAACCCTTTGGTTTGTGTCATAGCACGTTGAGAGGGGCCAGGGCTGTCACAGCGATGAGCCCGGGAGGAGCTGATGGGCACATTTAGCGGATCTGGAGCGGGAGCGAAACTGAAAGGGATCTGAGAGTGAGGGTCCTGACAGCTCCCCGGCTACATGTACAACAACAACCCTCTCCTCGTCTCCACCTTCTACCTAGCTCGCCTCCTCTCTGGGAAGCAGAAAGAGAAGGGAGACAGAATATCTTTAAAGGTCCCCCCTCTTTCCTCTCTTCATCTCTCTTCTTGACGGACATATCTCTCTGGGGTTTGGAGCTGCCATGTCCTGCTGTGAAGTGGTTTGATATGGACAAGAGCAAGGGTCCAGGCCTATTGATTTTAATGGTGTGGAGAGGAGATACAGAAGAAGCAGCACCGACAATCACACTGAGGGAAGACTTGGTGAACGCAAGGGCAGAGGGAGTGGAGATGGTTACAGGAACACTTGTAATGATACATATGCAGACTAATCCTATAAACCTCATCAATTATATTACCTTTGTAGTAAAAACTAACAACCTGTCGGATTAAACCTGTAGAAACTGAGTAGGGCTGTGCGACGAATTGAATTTAAGTTACAATTCCTGCTTCCAATGATAACGGAAATGTATTTAGGTCTATTTTTATCTTTATTCTTTATTTTTAAATATTATATAAAATGCATTTAATGTTTAGCAGTCTCCAGTAGGTTGTGGAAGTGCATTAACTTTACAATGTAGTTAATCCTATTTATTTTCATACATTTTCATGTTTTCAAGTTTATTTTTTTATTTTTTTATTGTGGATAGCTATTTAGCATTATAGATAGAGTCAGAAAACAGAGACAATGCAGATAACGATGTTAAATAGATGTTCATTTAAGTTTAGCAATTTTTGTCATTTGTTATTATTTTTAAATTGCTGTTTTTTATCAGATAAATCAAACTAAAATGTTACTTTTGCAGAAGTAGTTTCACACTACCCCAAAATTAACATCAGACTGTAGAAGCAAATTTTTATTTTATGTAAAACTAATATAAGGACGAGATCACACCAACCTTTCTGTGCCGTCTGTAAGTCGCTGTCGCTGAGTGCACACTGTTGAGACTGTCCTCGTACTCTTCACCACTGTCACTGCAGGAAAAAGTGAGAAGGATTATTACAGGCCAGAAGTTGAACCAACAACCTTGCCTCTGAAAGTACCACCGCTGGACAAAAATCCAATTTACCTTTTATGGTTGATTTAGTTGACATCAAGCAAAAATATGTGCATTTCGCCCCCCCTCGCCTTCCAACAGAAAATCAATGTCCCATCCAATTTCTGAGCTGGAAGTGTAAATGTGGGTGTAAATTAAGTGAAAAGCTGCAGTGTCTGGTGCTGATGGTGAATGCATCAACATGTATGAGAGCGGCTGTGGCCTTCATTAGCCCTCTGTGTGTGACAGACGTGTGTGAGAGGCACGGCTGAGCGGAGCCAAGCAAAGTTGCATCTGATGGACACACGGTAAGGGCTTCCTGGGACACACATACACACACACGCTCACACACACACAGGTTTATTGACAGTGACCTTTGACGTGAAGGTGGAAGCCAGTGACATTTACGCTGGCGGGGTTTATTAAGGTGGGGCCTGGGAGAAGCTGCGGAGGTAAAGACCAGAGAGAGAGGAGCTAACTGGAACATGACAAGGCTGGGGGCTAGTTAGGGTTAAACCCGGTCTGGACAGGGGCACAGGGACTTGCTGAGGATCACTAATCACCACCTCTAAGACCAGGGTTACACACATTTGAAGAAAACACGACCTGCTACATGCTGGTGAGAAGCAGCCTCGTGAAAACAATTCTGAAGTCATCTCACTATCAATTTAAAATTCCACTAATTACTCATCTTATGTAGATTCAAAGTGACAAATATTCCAGTAAACATGCGAAAACAGATACTGCCTACAGGAAACAAGAGGCCAACCAGAGTCATGGTAACAGTACAATTGTGACCTTGATGAAACAGGGTGCATTTTATCATTTATATCATATACAATGAAGGAACCCGACTGTTCTTTGAGGTGTTTGCGGCACTTCTGCCTTCAGTCTTTACCAGATGTTAGACCGCGCTCCACTCCCAACATCAGCAAAACACCAAATCAGGGAATATCTTTTGAATAAATGGCGCACTGTACACATGTTTTAATGGAGTCCAGTGAATTTGATAAGAGGAACTGATTAGAAGGCACATCAAACCTGTTTTAGAGCCCAGTGGTGGCCCAACAACATACCAGGACATTTCCTGTTTGTGTATCCTAACCCACTACATAGTTCTACTAACAGAACAACTCAATATGATTCAGAATGATATTCCTCATGCCCCCCTGCTCTCATTCTGTCCTGCTCCCCAACAAAACTGCTGATCTGCTCAAAATAGTCAGCTGCCTCCAGCAGCTCAAAACTTGAGAGAGGGAGCCAGAGGCAGTGATAAAAAGGAGAGGAAAAAACAAAGACATGTCAGTAGCCTTAACGAGTCTGACATCTTTATTTGGCACTATTTAGGCCAAACCTCCTTAGGCAGAAAAACTGTATTTCCAGGAGCGCCTACCAGACATATTGCAGAAGAAGACCGCTGCGAGATAAGAGACGCAGAAGGCTTTACAGTAACAAATCAGTTGACAGGTGCCTTAAATAAGACAACATCTCAGTTTAGACCCCTTCTACACAAATCCACTTAGATCCTCCTCTCAGGTAAAGCGTATATTAGACTACTCCTTATTAGCCACATGGAGAGGCATTAGGAAAGCAGGGCATAGCTGCACCCAGTCCCTGTTAAATGGCCTCATGTGGATTGAGATGGGGTGGATTACAGCCTGATGAATTAGTTGGTGAAGAGATGGGGAGTTAGTAGGACTGAGCGAATATAGAGAGGCATACAGGGAGAGAAAGTGAAGGGAAATAAATATCAGCGATAGCTCTGAGTGTTTGAAATCAAATCATTCCGACCATCACTCAATAAATGTTGGCTCAGTGGCTTTTTTGCATAAAACATACATGAAATAATTACTGTCGATGGTTCTTAATTTAGAGGGTGTTAAACAGCTTGTAGACATCTGGTACTGAGCCGAGTAGGGTCATTCAAAATTTATCTAACTAAATTAAGGCGAGGAGAGGAGAGAGGAGGGTGGGAAAAGATGGAAAGGAAGTGAGTGTGTGTGTGTATGTGTGTGTTGGGAGTGGGTTACAGGGGTGGCTGGAGGAAGTAAGAGTAGCACACACACATTTGTGAATTGACATGCCACAAGATAACCAACATGACTAGACACAGGGTGGGGTTAGCTTCCATGCATGTATGGCTGTGTGTGTACGGGTGGAAGGTGGGGGGGCTTGCTACTTGCAGGGGGATCCTTAGCGCTGTCAAGGGGGGGTTAGTGAATATGCAAAGGACCCGTAAATTAAATCAAACTGCCAAACTGTCAATTTCAGGGTAGCGTGACTAGTGCATGAAAATGGCATCACTGGAAGGTATCAAGGCTTTGGCGGCCCCCTTATCCCTGGGCTTTTCTGGCATTGGTTCAACTTTGTGTGGAGAGGTGGCTAATTTTGCATGCAAATTTCAGTCAATAAGCTCCAAGCAAGGCGTCCCAGGATATTTCAAAGGATCTGACAGTAGTTTCCCCCTCCTCTCTCCTTCTCTCTATCATTCTTGCTCGCATTCTTCTTTTGGCTCCTGAATACCAACTAGACAGAAGATGAAATTCAATCACCCATTTGCTTACGCTTTGCATATGCACGGTGTCCCCTCGATGCTGCGTGGGCCCCCCTACAATTCAGCCAGCCCACCCGCTCCACTCCTACCACCTAAAAATAATGAGGAGGGAGGCTGTGAGAATAAGTGCATCTGTGTGTGCGTGTGTATCATTACCTATCTACGCTCATGTCCTCCCACTCGTCCTTAGTGGGACTGGGGCTGCGGCCTTGCCAGCTGATGGCTTGATTGGGGCTGACTGTTCGGTGGCTGCACTTGTGTAGCGGACCTCTGAGCTTCGTTTTTTTGAATTTGACCTTGCTGCTAATGTGGCCAGCGATCCCACTTGCCCGCGCTGGTGCTGCTGCATGGTTCCTATAGAAGTCCCTGGCTGCTCGGAGGATCCCTAGCTCCTGTCTCAGCTTTAGCAGCTGATGATGAAGCTTGGTAGTCTCTTTCTGAGAGGCAGCAAGACGGCCTTCTAAAGCCATGATCTCGCTGCGATGCCGCTCCCCCTGGGCCAGGGCCTCGACCTGGGCTGCCTCTTCCCGAACAGCTTCTTGGGTTTGCAGATGATCCAGGGAGGCTTGGAGTCTGCGGCAGTTGTGAGCCAAGTCTTCCTTGGCCTCAAGTAGCTGCTCTTTCTCTTCCCTCAGCCTCTCTGTCTCCTCCTCCAGGGACACCATCCTCCGCTCCAGCTGTTCAATCTGAGGGATTCAGAGACATGGGGCCTCAGTGGTACAACATGGTTAGTTTTTTCCCCTTGCAAATCTCTCTCTCTATCTTTTTTTTTATTTTTTACCATAAATACTCAAACTTCTGAACATGTTGCTCTTGCGGTGTGATTGAAAACAACAGCAAGTTTGAGTTCACCCTGTTGTTGTTCTACAGTGTATATTAACATAAAAATGTTCAGAGAAAGGCCAATTCCTGGTTTGACCTGTGTGTGGTAGCATGCACACAGTGTTCTTCTCCCCAGACATTTTCTCCAGGGTTTATGTGCCAGTGCATATATGCTGTGTGTATGGCTGAAGCAATGAGGGGAGCAGCCCCCTCCCAGTCTGGCAAGACTATGACCATCTGACTGGCACTCCTTACCCTGATCGCCCTCATCAACCAGGAGCACTTAGGCTATTTGTTAGATCTTTGGTGGAGACTGTTTAAGAGAACAGTGCATGCCTGCTGGGTTTGTGCCTCCAGGCAATTTCTCCCTTTTATTTGGTTCTCACTTTGCCCGCTGGTGAAGCCTGGTACCTTTCAAACAAAATTAGATGGCTATCCCCACTCTTGATCATTCACCCCTATGAAAGCAGAAGGGGGGGAGCAATGTGTAAAGGGCAATGTATAAACTCATGCACGGAGGGGTTTTAAAAGCCCGTGTGCACCAACATGTACAACCTACAAGTAGCTCTAATGCAACATTTATGTTAAATCACCCTCCACCCACAGGCCTCAGCACTAGATTTCTCAGGCAGGCAACTAGACAGATATCAGATATTTGGTTGCCAAAACTGAAAATATGGTCGCCATTTTATTTAACTTATATTTTAAGTTTTCAAGATACTCTGCAGCAGCGTTTGTCACGTCCTGCTCTGATCTATTAAAAATAACTTATATCTATTTTTGTAGACTATGAGTAGAAACCCGGAAAACTGATACTATTGAGCCTCGCAGTTATTATTTGTGATTATTTGTAGAATAACAAATAAGAAAAACAAAATGCTTTCCAGCTGTCACTTGACTTGGAAATGACTACATGTCCAACTGTCCAAAGAGTGAGAACATTCTGAATCATTCTTGAGAGAGAAAGACCACATTTGATAGGTATTGTGCGTAGTTATGGCTTTGTCGGGTTTCTTTTATTGGCAATGACAAAGAACACTTAGTGACTGCGTAGTGCTGTACCTTTTTAAATGACTGTTCCATTCGCTCTGAAGAAACAGAAAGCTTTTTCGGAGTGCTGCTTTTGACCCGGCGCTCCGCTGCCACTTTGTGAAGCAATTCTGCAAAAGGGAACAAAGCTCGTCATTGTGACATGATGTGTCAAACTCACGCTGCTCAATCAATAGAATGATAATAAAGAGGGTACATTAAACCAATTAGCATTACTAAGGTCTAATTTGCTTCCCAAGGTCCAGTTTCTTTTTTCTTCTTTTGTCAATCAAATCAAAAGGAACGCACAATCGCTGATGCTTTTTTATAGGGACTTGAAACTGTTACACCTCCGGTTACTAAAATCTTATCAGATAGCCTTTTTTCCTCCTGATTAACAGTAAGGTGTTTTATTTAGTAGTCCACACGGAAATAGGAAAACAGTGTTCAAAAGCACACACTGGTACATGCTATGTGCAACTTCTCTCTGGGGATCTTAAACAAACGAAGAGAAGTGCTTGAATCCCCTGTGAACACACAGCCCCAGGCTGCACTGCTTTGTAGTCCACTGTGTTTCCCCAATGGACAACTAATCTCCACAGAGTAACATGCTGCTTTATTCTGAGAACTTCAATAGTGGCCTTGGCAAACATATGATTTAGTCTTTATGATAACAACAGAATGCATGCAGGAGTCAAAGTGCTTGGGGAATTGATGCACACATATTCATGTTTGCACACACAAGGCAACAAGCCTCAATGTCACTGCTTGACATACAGCATATATACCTGAAAAAGTAGCAATAACTTCTCTGCTCACCAGATGCAAAGGGCAACACAAAACAATATAAAACTTTCTGCCTTTCATTCGCTTCTGTTAAACATTTATGACAGGACGACCAAAATAATTTGTACAATGAGGCTGGAAACATTAAATATTCAGGACCTTGACTTTTCAGGTCAGTTGATCTTTTGGAGAGTGAGTTGGAAAAAGAGGCCATAGAAGGGAGAGTAAAAAAAGTGAGGGTTATGTTGTGAGGAGCCGCTGCTCCCTTGCTTTGCATTTGACGCTTTGCCCAGGGAAGTTTGTTACTTTGAATTAGCCTGCTCTTTTGTCTTCCCAGCATGTCACATTCAATCAGACAGAGCACCAAATAGGACAGGAGGGCTGCCGTGTTCGCTGGGTACATAACCAGGTTGGGAGACAATTATCCAGCTCCGGTGCTGGTGGCTTGGGAGTTGGCACCTCAGCACTACCTTGATAAGAAGACGTGGTGGCTCCCTAGTCACCCACGTTTGGAGGAGGTCCTGGCACTGCGGCATACATTAACGTCCCTCCCACGTCTCCTCATGGGCTGCAGCACAAAGGCCCCGTTCCTTTCATCTGCTGCTTTTCGTTAGTGTGATCCTGGCGTGAGAGTTTCAACCCTTTGATCGGGTCGCAGAGGTTCTTCTGGAGCAATTGTTGGGGCCATTTGCAAAGTTTTCTTAAAAATGTTGAGTTTGCTTACTAGTGGCTCTAAAGATATTAGTTTTAGTCCAGATGTAAATAATCCAAATGATATCTTAGATGGCACAGCCTCATTTTAAGTGCAAATCAACAAAAAGAACTGGCATTAATTTATAGTAAGACTATGTTTTTCAGTGTCATGAAAATATACAATTTATTGATTTATTCCAACAACTATATAAACCTTAAATCTAAATAAAATAAGTAGTGCCCCCATTACTTATTAACACATGTTCTTCATACTGCTTTGTCTTTTCTTTGAAAGTTTTAGGTTTTAGAGGTTAAGCCAAGAAGGAGCTACAGGGTTTTCTTTTGCTTTAACCTGATAGAAACTGGAAAATGATTGTACATAATAACACAAAAGTAAAACAGGTGATATTAAAGCTTTTGTGTAACATTTTTATTATTATTTATTATTACCTTTGTTTCACAAGAAGTAAAACCAAGTATGTCTCTTTGTCTCTTCAAAAGACCTTATTTCCGCGTATTCCTGACTAGACTGTCAATAGGAGAGAATCCACTATTTTAATTAGTGGCGTCCTTTAAATCACATGCTTGCATGTCCAACAGACACCATCAATGGTTGAGAAGAAAATTAAAGTGATCTAGGACAGATTTGTTATTGAACTAGTTAATTAAGGGCGGCGGTTGCGGCGGTCAGCGTCTGACAAAAGGTTGTAGATTGGATGGAAAGCTATGTGCTTTTTAACAGTGGGAATGATCTATGCAGACGAGATGAACACTACTTGATCTCTCAATCAATTTGCAAGGAGTTGATCAAGTCTTAATTGAGTTGTCGTATTAATTCCACTGGGGGTTGTCTTATTAATTCTGCTCACTAAAACGCATGGCTTAAAGGTGCTGTCACAGTAAGCATGCATACTTTTCCACCGTTACAGCTGATTCCTTCAGTGCTTTTTTTATTTACTTTGTACTTTGAGCCAGTGGCAACATCCTTATAGGTAATTAATGTATATATATACAGTAAATGTATGTAAGAATAATTGTGTAAAAATTCCAAATGGAAAAAAAGACTGAACACAAAAAGTGATTTTCATAGTCTGTTCAAATGTTTTTTTTTAAGTATTCACTTGAGATTATTATATGTAGCATTTCTGCATTGAAAGGTAACCTTATTACGTTATATATTTTGCTGAGTTGTGTCCGTACATTTTCCCAAATGTTTCCAACTATGTCCAAACCGGTTCAAACCCAGGGAAGTATGCCATTTTGATCAAAGACACGCTATATGTTTAAATAAAACATAAATTGCCATTTTATCCAGTTTTAAGCCACAGGTTTTTGATACACTTTTAAAAATCTTGATGATTTTTAACATTTTTTAACCTGCATTGATATGAAGAATTTGAGTCATTGGACATTTTGATTTGAAGTTATTAGAGCAAACGTTGGCAGCATCTTAATGTTTTAATGTTTTAACCCGTTTGAATCATTAGGTCTGTTTGTTTTACAGAGGATGAGACCTTCTGCGACTTGCTGAGCAGCATCAGAGAAACACTGATTTTTTAAGTGAAACTGCTTTATTCACTGTTTTTACAAGTTTAATTATATGGTCCCTTTGTTTTGGAGAGGCGGAGACCTCCTTGTAGAGTTTGGCTGCCAGTGAAAACCTCCTGAATGATGAAGTCTAAAGGAATTCTAACAGAGGGAAACTGAATGCAATAACAGCATTGCTTCCTCTTTTGTTATAGTTTTAGAAACCCTTAATGACAGATAATTATATACTGCACATTTATGAAAAAATGCTTTACCTTGGTGTTCATTAGCAAAACACAAGTGGAGCTCCTTCACTGTGGCCCGGTCCATAGCGGCCTGGACTCGCAGCATGTCCAGCTCCTCCTCTACACCGGCTCTGCAGACACACACAGAATGAACTCTTCTTCACACAGCTTACGTAAAAGCTGCTCCACAAATATAAATGGCAAAACAAAATATGACTTGTGAACTCACTGCCTACCCAAGCATTGTTTAATGATATCTTTTTAAATATCACCGTGGATCCTACTGTGGACTCCATTATTGTAGAAACTTTCATCACACGTTTTAACTTGAACCTCATGCACTGGCTTTCTCTTCCTCACAGAAAATACGACATGGTGAGGAAATCAACTAATTAAAATGCTTTTTAATTCATCTGGAAATCAAAGTGACAAGCAACATGAAACGCCAAGGTAGGAAAGTACAGTGTGTGTCTGTGTGTGTGTGTGTATCATAACAGACAAACAGACTGGAAAGTGTGCCCAATTACCTCTCTGCAATTAGCTTGATTCCTGCTAAAGGCTAATTATGTGGAGCCATGCTCGAGACTTTGCACTTTCAAGTTATTATTAGGACCCCAACTGAAGTCTACTGAGGATACACACAAGCCCGCTGAGACAACCACACCTGAAACACACACCTAATTCCCCTCCCCTCTGCTCCACAGAGTCAGGGAGAAACACTAGAAACAAGCTCCTGCTACTGGTGGCATTCTTCCCTCAGTTAACCTCATTACAACAGCAGGTCCTTCTTCTGACTGACTTCATGCATGCAGGATACACTGCAGTGTGTGAGTAACACGGCATTTGTTGCTATGGTGAACTATGATGGGCATAATGGCAATTAACTCAAACCAGACACCTGTTTCAACCAATCCAATTTTGCTAGATCAACCAAGAGATGTTTCCATACATACGCCAAGAAAATGACTTGGGAAAAGTTATCGCCATAGCACAGGGAAAGAAAGTAATTAGCTTTTTAGCCCACACAGTCCAGTAGAGGCCTGGTCTAATGGCTGATTGCAGCTTAAATAAGTACACAAATGACTCTCCCTGAGGGGGGGTGAGGAAGCAGATGGATATGTGTCGCTCCTCTATAGATTTTCCTCCATAAATGAACTCAAGTCGATGAGGCACCGGCACTGCCTTAGGTGTCCAGGCTGTTAATGGGACAAATGAGCTGAAATATGCAGTATGTGAAAGGAGCCTGTTCCATCTCATGTTTCTCTTTTATGCCTTTTCGGATGCTGATGGTATTGACGCTAAACCAAAGTTCATATGCAAAACACTCAATTTTGTTGAAGGATAAGCATACTTTCTTGGATGGAGCAGGGATTAGATTGCAGATGGAGTTCGTTGGCCAGTGGACTCCAGTTTCATATCATAACATTCTGGAGATGAAAGACTATTGCATCCTTACTCAGTAACACTGCATTGTTGCAGCGTGTGCACCAGTGTGTCATAGAATCAGCAGAGATAGCGATGTTATAAGAGTAATAACACAAATTTGGTGACTGATCTTCAATATTTACCCAGATTATTTAGTGAAAGTGAAAATAAATGCAAAACTAAAACAATGAATACATTTAAAGTTTGATTGGTAGGCAAATTTGTATTTTAGAGTGCTGTGCCATTATAAGTTAAATGGTGTGATGTCAGTTAATAACAGCACCACTGTCTTGTTTCAAAATAACACATCGTGAATGACAGCATTTGTCTTTTATTGGCTGCTTTCGTCAATGATGGAAATCGTCCTTTAATTACATTGTTAAATGCAATGAGAAGTGTGTGGACCAAAGCCAATGGTGCATTCAAGTGCTCCCCAGATGGTCCCATTTTCCAAGCTGGAAAGTGATTCTTCCGGCTTCTGTGTATTCATGAGCTTTAGGGTGAAATGTGGAAACAACATGGATGCTGGAAAGATATTTTACTGTTTACAGCATTCAAACAACATGCTGATATCATATATAAGAGCAAAGGAAATGGATCAGATGGGCCATGAATGATTATTCTGACATTACATGAATGCAGCAAAATGTCATAGATTCTTCCTTGGCCACAGACAAACCAAACCAGAAAACAAAACTTCCTTGGCGGAGGCAATAATAATAATAATAATCATAAGAATCCTTATAAACGAAACCAAACTAAATAAATCACATCTTTCTACAGTGTGTAGAGCCTCTTCTCTTTTCCTTAGACAACACTTTAAAATACATTTCTACACTATGATTTCATTTTCAACAGCACAAAACTGTTCCCTTGAATGATGTTTGCTCCAAACTCCCCTTACAGTCACACTCCCCACACTTTTTTGATAAACAGATGCTTACTATTTTCAGCCTATTGGGGCGCAGATTTTAGGAAAGAGTCGCTTTGAGAATTTCAGGGGATGTTTAGGCAGAACTGTGAAGCTGTGGTAGCATTGAGCTAAATCCCTACCTCAAGGAGCTACGTTTTAGATCTGCATCACATTATAGCCGCCTCCACCTGAAACAAATTCCCGACCTTTTCCCTACAGAAGACTACCTCCAGTAACTTGAAATTGATCTGAAATAAAACCATGTTTTCCTGTCATATCCTCGTTATCACAGAGGAGAGAATATTCTCTACATCCACACCTCCTATAGAGTATTTCAAGTCTCTTTAAAAAAAAATCTGAATGATGAATCAAATGAAGCTTGCTGGACAATTTTCAATTCCCTCTTAACTTGCTGCTACACCTAAGGTGGAATCAGCAGGCATGAAGGCAAAAGAAGTTTTTTGGCAGAACCCAAACTAAAGGCACCAGACAGGTGTTATGTTTGGTAATGATGTGGTCTGCAATGCAAGTCTGTGTCTCACGCCGCTCTTTTGGCCCCGTTTTTGAAAACATTTTCTCTCTCGTGCAGCGCTAGAACTTCAGCCCTAAGCTATCCACTCCGTGTCATTTGATCTTGTCTCTACCTGTGTTGCACCTAACACAGCTTAGAGCACAAACTGCCAGCCTCCATCCACAAGGGTGTACAACACAACATCATCTGCAGCCATTGTGCTTTCGCATGCCAGCCTCCTCTTGGTTTCTCGGTCGGCACATAAAAATACACAGGAACAGCAGGGAATAGGGTGAGAAAGCGAACAAACCTCTGGCATTTTTTATCGCTGGGGAGAGAATCTTGTTTTTGGGGGTGTAGGGGGGATTCCCCTATGGTTAAACTCAGGCTAGAGGGCTGTTCATTCATGGAGGGAGTTTGGGTGGATAAGCCACTGCTGTCAGCAGAAATGGTGACTGGTGGAGTTTACATGGCTCAGTGCTGTATGTTAGCTCTGGGCGACGCAGCGGCAGCAGCAACAGAGAGTCTTTAAGAGTAAGATTCTCCAGCCACAGGCCACTGATATGAGAGGTAAATGGGGATTCATGTAATAACCACTGGTGGAAACAACCGAGGATGTCCACAATATTCCCTGTTTAAGAGGCTTGTTGATGCTGCTGGGTATCCTAATATGAAATAAAACAATATTATAATGTTGTATTTATTAAACATGAGGAACAGGTAAAAACCTCTTCCACAGTCAATGACTATTTGAATATGCGAGGAGATAGGCGCTACATTATATACTATATGTGTGATTTGGTCCTTTAAAATCACTGTGTTCTTTGTGCTCTAATTTTATCTTGTTATGGGACTAGCTGAGTCTTGATGGCGCACTGAACCTTGCATCATAATTAGTGTAAAGTTTTTTTTTTTACAATAATTAATTTACCAAATAATTAATGAAGGAAAAACCTTAGTTGTCTGATTTAAAAACATGCATAAAACATTCTGTTTGTGTGTGTGTGTGTTTGTGTGAGCAAATGTGTCCCTCCTCCAACTAAGCCCTGGTCCGGGGGGCAAAAGACTCTCATTACTTTTAATACCTTTTAGCAAATCAAGATGAAACGAAAAGAAATAGAGGAATATGAAGAACATCGGGGTAAACTTTATTAAACTTAATTAGTGTCAACGTCGCTTACTGGGGAGGTTCACGTCCATAATGGTCACTCTCCATAGAGGAGCTTTCACTGCTGCTGCAGTGCAAATGATCTCAAAGGCTTTTTCCCCAGTAATCGCTAGCTAATTTATGCTTTGATGTCGTCTGAGTATAGCATCTTAAGTCTGAGGGTGCACTGCATGTGTTTATTCTGTTTATGGGGCCTAAATAATCCCTGCCTCTTTTTACCAACAGACCTTTAACAACAATTAACAAGCACGGACATGGAGTGCCGCAGACAGATGCATAATGAGGCAGATAAAATGATCCCACTGCGAATTTTCTAGCCCACCCTGCCCGTAGTTGTTTGCCAGCCATCTACTACAACCAGAAGGAAATATCAGTCAAAAACCATCTTTGGTGTCAGCTAGTTTGTGACTTGAAAGAACTCCAGTTTGCATCTTAAATATAATATAAAAATGATTCATTGTTGATTGCTGGGTCTTTATGTCAGAATTTTTCAGTGCATAATCAAGTGACTAAATACAGGAGATGCTATTTTTGTTGTGTGATTGTTTTCTAACTAAGCAAAGACAGCAACAGGACTTCCCCATACTATAGAAAACTATTCATGAGATGAATAGCATCGAAAGAAAAAAACCTGATTCACAAATCATGAGCCATGGAAGTTCCATAAAAAGTTGTTTACTTTCGTTTTCAGACTGGACATGAACCCCGTTCACCTGGGTGAAATCCCCCAACGCCTTTAATCACCACTACCACGTCAGCAAGATGGTGGACAACAGTATCAAATGGAAATATGAGTGGTATTTAGCTGCCTGTACAAGCGACCTATACTGACATTTTTGAGGGGAGACCATAAATGGTATAACAATAAATGAGTAAAGAATTAGCTAGCTAGTGTAATGTTCTGGTGTCCACATATTTTTTGCCAAGTAGTGCCTTTTTAAAATGTTCTAATATTTTAACAATGTTCCGGGAAACATAACACAGGAAACCATCCTGCTAATTGTTCTCTACAATTTTCTTGTAAAATGAATTAGCAGTTAGTTGCTTGCTACATCCTTACGTCTTTACGATGAGCCATGGGGAGCCAGTAAATCAGCTTCAAGAGCAGATAAACAGACCTGTTTCACCTTCTTGCTCAACCTCTTACTCATGTTTAGAGATAAGAGGGGGGCCTGGGCTTCATAACCTTCTCTTAACACTGTGGGGACCCACTGTGCAGGACTTATCCCAGCAATATCCATTCTGGGAAACGGTCATTTGGGCCTCAAGACAGTATTTTACAAGAGCTGTTTCAGGAGGAGGTGATAGGGAGCATCTGTGCACAATATCATGACAATAAGGAAGCGCGGATGAGAATGAGTTTATCAGAGACTCTCCTCTAAAGCCAGCAACTTGGCATTTAAAGCTTTGTAACGGGGCTTTTTTTTGGCCCCAAATTCGTCAGCTTCCAGGTGTTAATTACCCATTAGTGGATCATTGCTAACACTTATCTAACATAACCTTCACAAGCACAATCATTATTATACGGTCAACAGAACAACAAGCTGCAACTGCTTTCCCCAACAGTTTCCTGGGAGTTATGCTTCCACAAACTCTTGTTGCTGCACTGTGATGGACACACTTTTGCCTTTTCTGTTGCCTCCCAACAGAAATTTGCATTGCAGGAAAGCAAAGCTGTTTTGTTAAGCTGGCTTCGTCCATAGTCCCAACAATCTTATCTGTTCCTGTTCCTTCCAACAACAGGTATGGGAGAAGGCGAGGAGCTGAATAGAGATGGGCAGTTTGCTTTCGCTTAGTTTAACACACTGAGCTGTGCGTGTGTGCAGATGCATGCCCTGGAACGGAGAGTTTTTCTAAAGCACAAGTTTAAAGACCCCAGCCAAGTTTACTTTGCACCAGCCACCCGGGTAAGGAGGGGCCCTGGGGGCGGGAATGGAGGAGATGAGGTGGTGCTGGTCAGGGGCACATGAAGGGGATCAACACTAACCCCAGAGGACAGGCAAGTTACACAGCTAGGAAAGAGGCCAGCCGCTCTCCATCCCTCGTGGTTTCCCTCGCAGGTCAGTTCCAAGGACCCTGCATGTTCACTGTAGTCTGCTCACCCCCCCGCCCTCCACGCGCCCCGCCCCCAGACCATCCAGTGCTCAACTCTGCTCAGCCCTAGTCGTGGCCGGGCAGGCAGGCAGGCGGATGGACATCCCTTAACAGGCAGCATCGGCGGCACTAGGGCTGCTAGCCTGTAATTAGCTCGGACAGCTCAGGCTTGGAGAGAGGCAGCCGGGCTATATCATAATGAGCTCAGCTGGGATTAGGAGGACAGGGCAGGGGGGTGAGCAGAGGGGAAAGCAGTGGTGGGGGTGTGTGTTGGGGGGGGCAAGTACCAGAATTCTGGCCTCAGCCTACTGCAGCATCACAGAGGGCCGGAGGGAGGCAACTGGGAAGACAAGTAGGAAGAGGGGAAGAAGAGGGTACAGAGGCATAGGATAGAGGAGGGAAGAGGTGAGGAGAGGTGAAGGCTAGAGGAGATAGGGGAGACGAAGACTGTGGCTTTAGGCCAAGCTTTGTGTAGCATCATAGAGGGTCAGTGTTCGTGGTACGGTTACAGGGGCTTCTCTAGATCAAACAAGACAATGGCTACACTACACCCAGAGACTCAAAGACAAAGACAGGAGAGAAGAATGAGAGAAGGGAAAACTAAGTAACAAAGAAATTTAATGAAAAGTACCTCCAGCAGAAAAGTGACTTTGTAAGTGAAATGCCAAACTCTAGGTCAACAATTGA
This sequence comes from Serranus cabrilla, assembly GCA_903364295.1. NCBI lineage: Eukaryota > Metazoa > Chordata > Actinopteri > Perciformes > Serranidae > Serranus > Serranus cabrilla. The sequence goes on from CAFUXE010000196.1 coordinate 106,554, forward strand.
GATAATAACACTACCACAGCTTACAAACTACAGGCAGGTAAAGTATCTTATTGACACTCACTTAATAACACCAGCAACAGGACTACAGTCTGGCATAAATGTTCCATTAAAAATGCAATTATTTCACAAAGACACAGCCAGGGATTCTGATAATGTGATTTTACTTCCTGCACTTTTATGTGTGAATTTTTGGGCAGCCAATTTTACAAATGAGCACAGAGTCTAATGATCTTGCTTTGGCCCCTGCTGGCTGGTAATGATGTGGAGGGCTAGGTGGATGCTGTGAAGTTGGGAAGGGCACACACTCAAATTTTAACACCTACAAACAAGAAGGGACAGTGGGAGTGCGCGTCGGTATGTGTGTACACGTGTAAGAGAGACAGACAGTTTTGAGATGAATGTGTTTGCACACTCAAACATGACAGTACAGGTGTTATCTATGTTTCAGCCAGGCAACTTTGACAGCAGGTGACTTACTTTTCAATGGAGAGTTTCCTGGTGAGGTTTTTCAAGTAGGCCAGCTCATTCCACACCGCATCACTGTTCTCTTGTCTTAGCTGCCACGGTTCTGCACGCTGCACCCTTCCACCTGGCCTGGACACACACACACACACATTATACTGTATATATTTATATATAAGAAGGAAAAAGTAAGAGGTCATCTCTGGGTCTGAAAAAATTATGGCCATCAGGGGGACGACTCCACTGGTTGTAAAAGTCAAATTGTATTAAAGTCAGTAGGAACATGATGCTACTTCTCACTTGATTTATTACCTCAATAAACATAAACACCAAATAAGTTCATGGTTTTTATTGCTAATTTAAAGTCTTCTTCAAGAAAGTACGATGATCATTTTGCAAAAAATGTCTTGAGAACTTTGAACTCAAAGACACTCTCAGAAGTCGCTATTCATTTAGAATTTCAGGTGAACCCTGTGAACTTAGCGTCAGCTGATAACTTCTCCAGCTTCACTGTCTTATCCAGATATTATCACTTCTGGATGAGGGCAAAAGTAACAATATAAAGGCAAGCAAAGGCAAACATATGACCTGCACAGATAGCCTCACTTACAGCACTCACATAGACGCAGACACACACAGACACACACATGTTAAGCAAACATACTAACAAGGGAAAAATGGTTGGTACTGTATATCATCTTGCTGCCTCTGGCCAATTCACATGGGGTAACAAGGCCCCTTAGTCTCACTCTGTTTTTGTTATTCAGCCATCTTTAGCAGTATTCAAATGAGCAGCCTTGACTTTGACATTTCAGTGGCAAATCATGTACACACGTATGCATGTTTGTAAAAGCCCAGGGCACTGCCCATGTGGCAGGGCGGTGGACCATTCCCTCTGTGCCATGCAAATGTAAATAATGGCAAAAACACACTCGCAAACGAGGTCATTCAAATGTGTACACCTCACTTATGAATACGTAATGACACTTTGTGTTCAGTGGCTGCCCCCTCCATTGAACTTCCCCTTCATTTCACACAGAAACACACACACACAGACACACACTGTCCCTACTGCCCCCAACTGCATCCCTGCACACACCCAACTCATCAATCAGTCTTAGCACCACACATTCAATTCCAATTAGCCTTTCAATTGCAAACTAAAATGGCTTTTAGTGAGAAATCTAGATTGCAAAAGTAGCAGATTAGAAGAAAATACTATTTTTGTCACTCACACACACACACACACACTACAGTTTCTCATTTTCACTCAATCAATGAGGTAGAGGTCTGCAAATGGATTGTGAGGGTCACTGCTATAGCGGAGGGCTCCTTTTCCCGTGGTCATTATTGGCTATGTAGACACAGCCACACTACGCTAATACTACTTAAACCCGGGTGCCTGGGAGTTGGAGGCTACTGAGGAACGGCAAATGTTTTCATTTAATACAGCTAATGCCCCTGTGAGCAATTTGGAGCCCTTGAACTTATTCTTAGCGCATGTGTGTGTGAGCGTATATGTGCGCTATCTGTGGGCTTGGGTTCGTTTCCCAGAGTGCAAAGCTACTTAACGGATAATCTCACTGTATAGTCACAGAGATTGATACACTTTTACTCATTCTACAGCAAGCACACAGTAAATTCAACCTGAGCTATCTTAACACTGCCTGGAGCTGTAAAAGAACATTATATTTCACCCTCAGCTCTGTTTTAATTTTCTCTGTGTGATTTTTAGGTATGTATTGTATCCACTGCATTCCTTATGAAAGGTGTATGAAGCTTTATTAAGTCACGGTAAAGCTTTATACATTTTAATTTGTTTACAGTGGGCCTAAAAGCTGTTGAACATGGAGCCATGAGAGAGCTATCTTCTTCAGGCCTCAGTGCTTCCTCCCCTATGGTATCCTAGTTTCCATTATTAAGCAGGAGGAAATAGAGAGAACTTTTCCACGCTGCTGCGGCTAATTGCTCTGATTCAGGGGGAATCTGTTTATGGGCGCAACTTTGATCAGAGTACGGATGCTTTAATAACCTTTAATTTTATTTGCTCACCCCCATCATCCCCAGTCTGATTAAAAAACTTTTTCCCTTCTCTAATATAAATAAGAAGTTGGCTTTTTTCCCCCTCTCCTTCATGCCATTTTGGGAAAATATGGTGGTAATGGTGAATGGCAGGGTGGTTTCACTGGGACTGGCGAGCCGCGCACCACCTGCATCCTGATGAGCCAGTGGACCCCGAGTGTGCTCTGTGATTGGCTGGTAGTTCTGTGCTGGGTGGGGTTGGTTATCACACACACCGGTGACGTCACTCAGCAGCTGGCCGTACAGCAACCAATTGTCTAATTCAGTACTTTATTCTGCTGATGAGAGGCGAAGATTAATATGAGAGAAGCTAAAATCTGGAAAAATGATGTTCGTGTCTTAACACTGATATATCTTAGGTGAAGTGTACTGTGTATATAAACAGTTTGTAAGTGCAGGCATGTGTGTGTGGCAGGTAAAGGGGGAAGACACATCGCAGTCTTATCTTTTGGTCCTGCACACAAAAGGGGAACAAAAACGACCCCCCGCATCTTTCCAAAAAGGCAACAACACAGCATGGAAGCTACAGGGAAATCCCTAACAAGCTCGAAATGCAATGAGACTCGACGCCGATCCCCACTGACTTGTTAGGGCCCTGATTTCCCAACACTAATGGGAGTATTTAAGTCATTTTCTATTGTCTCTCATTCAGGCTGGCATTACCCCAGTGGGTTTACCAGCTATTTAAGGATGGGGCTTAATGCCAAATGAATGCCAGGATCATAACATTGAGTGACTGGCTGGTGCCATGGAGGGCTCTGACTGAAAAGGGCAAAGCTGCCTATTGCATCAATTTTGTGTCAAATCAGTCATGAAATACAAAAACACTGACACTACAAACGTAATATTATGGATTTGCAGGTCTACATAGCTCTCTACTCTTAACCACAGCCCTGTTTGTTTTATCATACTGACATACATGTTTTTTTTCTCACGAAATCAAAGCAGTCAAATACATTATCTCAGCACACAGACGATTTCTTTGATAACCTGCTAAAATGTAGAACAGCAGCACCACTGGCGTCGACTCTGAGAGTTTTCTTTCTCTACATCTTTCTGTCTTTGTTCCCACTGTCTCAGACACATGCTGTTGAGCCGCGCTGAGCTGACATGAGCCGAGTCGAGCCTAGCGCTGAACACGCTCTCTCACTCACTCCACTTTCACACGGGCTCACATTGCACTGCTGTTTTCTTTAATTAACCCAGAGAGAAAACAGCTGACGGGGTCAACACTTTGCTCCCGCGCGGCCACCAAACATATGCACCTTTAGTTACACTTAAAAATGGACTCAAAGATGCTGTTGGAGAGAAGAAGCAGAGAGAGAGAAAGTGGAAAAAGACTGGGGGAGACATGAAGAGAAAAGGACCCTTATATTAATGACATTTTCCAGCACATTTTCCACTTTGTGTAAAGACCCTGTGGTTTCTGGTGAAGATAGCAGGTAGAGGCAGGAAGCAGATCGCTCCCCTCCTCCACCTCCCTCCTCCCTCCGCAGGCCTTCTCAAACACCTTGCACCCCCCAGGACCAGACACCTCCAGCCTCTGGCTCTCACATCCTAATGAACGCTGAGGGAGGAGAGACGCAGAAGCGCGCACACACTTGGCACAAAACGGCCCAAATTGACTGGGCTTAAAACCTCAGAGCTTTTCAAAGGCAAAGGAAGGAATTTCTCCCACTTTCCCAAATCCAGCACTCAGGTCTTGTCAGACAACATGTGGAGAGCAATGAGTCCCTAAGACTATTTGTGAGTGGTTTCAGAGGGTTGTAGCATTTCACAAGGGCTTTTAACATAAGGCAAGGTGAGTTATGTGCTTTGAAACGTCTCTTACTGCCTGCTGCTGGGTGGAGCTGGAAGTTATCCAAGTTACTTTGTGTATGCAGAGGTCCTCTGTGTTTTATAAATCTAATGTGCGTACACCCACAGGTCCTGTGCATTGTGTAAGTATACAGTATATTTTTCTTACATATATCTGCTGCATCGTGTGACAAGAGTGTGTTACTAATAGGAATAGGAAAGTTTTATGTCACAATTATCCTGGCCAGAAAAATTGCAATAAAATATATTTATCAAAATTAAAAAAATAAAAACTGTACTAAAACATGCTGGAATCCCTTTACCTTACTTTTTTTTTTAGGAAAATATATATCTGTACACTTTATATATACTTGTTTGGTTCCAGAGGCCAGGAGACAATAAAAATATGATGATGGGATTTTCTCATTTCAACAATAAGGATTTTTGTTTGTTGAAACAAATTATTATGCTGAAAATAAAGAATAAGTAAAAAAAAAAAATTGTGTTCAAGAAAACTTAGGCATTTTGCAAACGTTCAAGATTTTGTACGAACTCTGCTGGAAAAATGTGGGGTTAAAATAAATCAGGAAATCAATAAAGGAGAGCACATTCAAGGCTCGACAGCTTTTTCAAGCCACTCAAGTGACAATATTCAAAGTATTCCCAATACAGATCGACTTACTGTGTTTTTGCATCACAATACGCACTAAAATCCTATATAATCTCACCCTTAGTTACTAATCTGTGTACTTACAAGCCACTTGATTTCTCCATCTCTTTCAGCTGGTCTCTGACTGTCTTGTAGTTGGTCTGAAACACACACAGGCGTTCACGGCGCTTATCATGAGCCCTCCTCAGCTCTTCATTCTCCTCCATCTGTAGGGCACAGTGACAAGACTTTTTTTTCACAGAAAGTTGTAAATGTCAAATGAAACATAACAGAAATAGGGAATCAGTTTCATTCACACTGCCACAGCAGTGTGGCAGGGAAGCTGAGAAGAGCCCCTCGACGCGTACATATTTAAACCAGTCTACAGCTGAAACACCTTCGCCTGACAGAAACCAGCAGGTTCAGATTCGTTTCTCTCTTCGCCTTCCTCCCTGACAAGTGCTTCCACTCTCACTGGGCCACTGAGACATCATTAAGGGACGACATTTACACGACGAGTCAATGGGGCCACAGAACACCAAGCACATACATGAACACACACACACACATACACACTTTCACCGGCAAACAAACTCACTCACTGGAGTTACCGACTGACGACCAGCACGTGTTGTGTTGGTGGGGGTTGTAGTGCTGGGTTTGTTGCTGACACTGTTGTTGACAGCTATTAAAACACTGCAAGATTGTGCTCCAGCTTTAAAGAAGGAGTAAGAGAAGACAACATATAGATTTTTCTTGTCAGGGGCACCCCTCCTCCCCATCACATTGACCTTAACAGCGAGGGCGATGGAGAAAACACTTTCAAAAGGCAGGACAAACAGAGGTGGAAAGAGAGCAAAGGAAGAGAGAAAGGCTGCTGATGAAAATAGAGGAAAGAGAAAGAGAGAGAACACAGAAATTAGAAAGAGAAGAAAGAGAGAGAGCAGAGCAAAAGAGAAAGTGAAAGGAAGAGTGCAGGACAGGTTTCTGCTTGAGTGGCCAGGGCTGGGGAGAGTTGTCGAGTGCTTTCTGAAGGGAAGGAGCTTGTTTACTGCTGATATGACACGGCTGCCCTGCAGAGAGGGAAATGCGAGCCCTCAGCCCTGTTATTATTAACAAGGACAAAGAGAACAGAGAGAGCGCACAAACATGCACCGGACACACAACAGGTGCACACAAACACACACACGATGCACGCTCACACTGCCAATGTGACAAGTATGGATTTTCCCTGGTGCGGATTATTCACAGAGGACATCTGCAAGACATCCTCGGCCCCTTCAAACTGCCCCCAACCTCTCAAAAACAAGGCTCTAATGAAAGGGGCCAGACCGGGGCAGTGTTAACTGGTGGAACTAGGAGCTGGGGGAGGACACAGAAGAGTTGAGGCTGACTGATGGAGAGGAGGGGGGGCGGGATGGAGCAAGTGGCAGGGCATTAGCCACATCATGGCTTCCCAGGCTCCTTACAGAGCTTCCCCTGGGCAGCCCAGTTCTGGTCATCAGGCCACAGACCCTTGCCCACAGATCAATACACCCCCTTACTCAGCCAGCATACACATCTGTGGACGTTCTCAAGCTGAAAAATAATTACACAGCAACAGCTACTGTTTACTTGAAAGTGTGCAGAAGAAAAAAAAGAGGCCATTATTATGAGAATTGTTTGTTTGTCTGCTGCTGTTAGCTGCTAAGGTCAAAATGTCAATGGTACAGGCTGGCGTACCCAATTTGAAAGGCATTCTATTGGAAAGAATTGGATAGGATCAACGAGAGAACAACAGACTGGACAGGGTGAAGTACTGTACTGTAGGATGCTGGAGGTGAGGTCTCAGCTGCAGCTGATGGAGGGCATTTTGCTCAATGCCAGATCCGAGCAAAGGACACAGCCACTGCCTCGTGCTCTGAACTAATGCTCTCATTAATGTGGCCACAGATGTGGGTTGCCAATCACAGTTTTTCTGTGCATACCTTTGCTAAATGCCCCTCAACTGACAGACACGTAAATGGCACCATTAACTTAGACAGTCATGCGTGTCGTCTGACTCTACGTTGAGCATTAACGTCTGACTAGGTGTCTGCCAGTGATGTAATTCAGACACTTCAGATCTGACAAGAAAATGATGCCTAATGTGTTCCGGGGATTGTGTTCAAAGGAGATGACCTCTGCATAATCACTCGCTCACTGGTCAGCCTGAAAGATAAAGGATAAAGAAAGGAAACAAGGAGGACAGGCTAAGGGAAAAGTCAAAAAAAAGAAAAAAGATTATAGTGTCGGAAAATAAACTCTGCTGACATAAAATAAAAGTCAAATTAGAAACATTAAAAGAAACTCAGGGGAGAGGTGAAAATGAAGTGTATTTTGCTTGCAGTGAATTTGACAAAAAGAAAAAAAAAAACATGGGAATAAAGAATAGTGGGAGAAAGACGTCATAGAGCATGTGAAGGTTAAAAGACCAATAAAGCTGATTCGTTTAAGGGAAAAAACCCCGCTGCATCCAGTTTCACCAGAGCAGCTCCTCTCCTGCTGCTTCACTGCCTACGCACACTCTGTTTGTGTGCGCACACATACGTACTTGTATGTGTGTATGTGTGTGAAAGACACTGTAAGAGAAGGTCATGGAGGAGGCAGTGGCCGCAGTAGTGCAACAGAACCCTTCGGAGACTGTGACTCTTACAGAGCTGCAAACTGTCCAACAACCCAGCAGGTCAGAGCAGCAATCTCACGTAAGGTAAGCTGCGTTTCCACCAAGAAGTTCCTGGTCATTTTAGTCATGGGACTATTTTTCAGCTAAACTAAAAGATTTCTTCAGCCTGTTGTTGTCTGTGTTTCCATAGCGGTCAAAAGAGGGGTATTTTTGTAAATAAATGCTGTGAAACAATCAGAAAATAGCGTTTTATCTCTCACATTCACTGGCTTTCTCATCACAGAACCATCAGACTGTCTCTCAGTTTAACTAGTCTATAGACTACCCGGCCAATGGCTTCACCTTTAGCTAGCTCACATTATCTAGCATCCTGAAATGGTCCTAAATTGATACTTGATTACTTTCTTGTTTTATAGATTGAAGCAGCCGGGATGTGTGTTTAAACAATTAGCCACAGTCATGCCTACTACCACCTGACTGGGTCTTTTTGGGGGTAAAATGTCGCAGAATGTGCCCAAATCACCCAACAATAAAGTTTAAGTCGCTGGAAGTCAACATCTGGCACGTACGTAGAACTTTTTGTCAGAAAATTAAGACAGAAAAGGCAAAGAGGGTGTTGCTGGCTGCAGGAAACAAGGGACATAAAGTGAGAATAAACCATAAAGAAGCGTTGGGGATAGACTGATTAATGTAAATGAGAAAAGGATATGATGTGTTTTTATCCATGTTTGACGGCTACCTTCAATTGCAGCAGCTCCTCAAGGTCTTGATGCCTCTGTTCTGCCTCTCTTCTCCTCCCGCTACCCAGCTCCACACTGCTGGCTGGGGACAGAGACCTGGATCGCTGCACTGGTGCACCCTGGGACAGGTAAGCAAAGAAGCACTGGGGTGAGAACTTGAGCACACTTCACTTACGGGCACAAACCCATGCAACAATTAACATCTGTAGAAACACTGAGTGAATGCCAATAATGGAATCATCCATGTTCATTCCATTCCCCTCTCACCTTGAGTAAAAACATGCACATTGTCTTCTTCAGTACACACATATGCACACACAAACAAACATGCTACCAGAGGAATAAAGCAAGCTGGCTGGAGCAGCAGTCCGCAGAAGCTGAAGGGAGGAGGTTCAGTTTTGTGTGTGTGTATGTGTGTGTTTGGAAGTGGGAGTTGCAAGCTGAGAGCGGCAAAGGTTTCTCCCTGCGACTGGCTAATGAGTATGTTCATTTCCATTTACATTGTTTCTTTGACAATAATGATGTCCCATTAGGGGAGACTAAAGGGGCTATAGATTCCAGAATGTGCTGGGCTTCATTACAAGAGGTGGGCAGGGAGGCCGCTCTAATTGCTCTACTAGGGGCCTCCAGGTTACACTTGATAGGACAACTGGAAGAGCCGCCGATTAGGGGGGGTGCAGTTTGCTAGCCAGCCTCTTCTGTAGAAATAAATAAAGAAGTGGAGAAGTGCTGGGGCCGCGCTGTAGAAAAGCAGTGGGAACAATATGCTAGTGGAATATGAATATGGGAGGATAGGAGGCCCCCTGTGGTGCCAGGCAGGGCTGACCAGATGGCAGGCTAAAATATGCAATGCGACTAAACGTACAACAGTCCTTGGGCTGGAGTGGTTGAGGGGTGCAGGAGGAGGAGTGAGGAGGTGTATGATAGAATGGACGATCAATAAGCTCCCTCCCTTGAAAAATGTGTTATGATGGCTGTTACAAGCTTTGTTGTCTATTAATGTTAGAAAATTACAGATAGGTAGAAGTTCATTTTAACACAGGTTGTATGTTCCCTTCCGGTGATATCTGTATCAACCAAAGGGGGCATCAAACATGTCTTGAGGGGTTTTCTTTTGTCAGCAAAGGAAGAGCAACTCGTATGCTTGTTTAAAGTGCAGCCAAACAAAATGTGAGAACTTATTGCATTAAGTCTTTAACTAAAATGCAACAAGCAGCAAGATGGCCATTGCTAAAAACCTAAAATGACAACAACCAAATGCCAATTTTGAAATGTCAAAACTGTAGTCCACAATCCAATGGATTACAATGGAATACAGTCTGTGGTATGCAATAGCTTTTATCTGCATCATTATTATCCGTAAACACTTCGAGTGCAGGTATGCAATTATGATACTGCTCAACAAAGTTATTCACCAACAATGAGAATCCTAAAGGCAGTTATTGCCTTGATAGCAATAAAACTACGTAAAAAAAAATGGCGCATCACATTATGAAAATATTTAGAATTCTGACAGATTTATGTCACTTGTCTGGTGACATGTTAATACTCATCTCATCACTGTAAAAGCATTTGTCTGTGACCAAAAATGTCTCAGTAAGCAACTGTGTTTGGGAATGTGCCCTCAGGCTGCAGTTGACTCTGGTGACCTGGTGTGCCCGGTTCTACTATCACGGTTCCTCTATGCCAAGCATGTGTTCTAACTCAGCCTTAATGACTCTACGCAACTAATTAGCAGATTGATCTGCATATTCCTGGTGAGTGGCAGGCCAACTGGCGTAGCCTGCCTGTGCATAGGGGAACTTGAGCGGCAAAAAGGGGAATCCAAACCAACTAAAAGCCCTAAAAAGTCGAGATGACGAAACTAAAAAGTGTGATTTATCGAGGATGGATTTTAAATAGTTTTTCAGGTTTAAGTACATTTTGGGGAGGATTTATTTAACAATAAACTAAGTGTTATATTATTACTGTTCGTCTTTATGAGAGACCCAGAGGAGATAAACTGTGCTTTGTCTGAAGTACAGGGGAAGATGACATGGCGACACTGACAAATGACTGAGATTGGCTGCAGATGTTCTCTCTGGGCCAGTTGGACGCCTGTCTGCCGCAGGTTTACAAGACACATGAATGCCTTCTGTTTGTGTGGGAAGCTCTATGTTGTGACGTTTGTTGTTAATGTTCAAGATAAAAAGCAGAGAACACGAGGCAAAGAAAGATGTGCCCGCTGTCTACCTCAGCTCGGCAGCTGGTTGGCGGCCATGACCTGACCTGTTCATCGCTCCCTGTAATGGCTCTGCAAACATGAGTGCAGTGCAGATGGAGGGGAGGAGATCATACAGTAAGAGGGAAATGAGGAGAGAGGCCCGAATCTAAACAGAGTCTGTACGCAGGCAAGAGTAAAACTCTTAGTTACTGAGGGGTCAGTGTCACTGGCTGTGGAGCAAAGAAGAAACATTTCATCGACCGCCTCCCTCCTCCACCCTCTCTCTCCCCGTCTCCCAAAGAGAGGGGTCACTGTCATCAATGGGCTTCTTTATGATTGCAGCAGCGTGTCATGTGTGCGTCTGGAGCTCTCAAAGCTGAACTTGTTCAGGTTCCCGGGCGAATAGGAATGTTGTACACACGCGCACAAGACCAGGACAAAACACATACATAGATAGACATACATCAAAGTGTAAACACATGAGTGCACCCATGAACACAAAGTGTTTCACAAACTCCATTTCACAAAAAAATCTGAGCACAAAAACACTACCGAACACCTTACTAATGTAAAAGCTGGTAACCAAAGAAGATGCTGTCGTGTCAAAGCGGTAAAACCAAGTAAACATGAGTGGTGATGCAGAGTTTGCAGTGGCACAGATATTAATCACAGAAATTACCCTGAACAGGACCCATGAGGTAGCCATACCCCAGGTGGAACGAGCCAAAAGGCTTCCCAGAGGCTGCATTCAATGACTTTCATAAGACAAAATGATAGCCTCCACCTCCCAGCGTGGCAGCCACTGGAGAGGCTTTCATCTATGAGATGAGGTATAAGTGCTGGTTACCCTGTGTAAATCCCTTAGCCCAGTCCAGATAGTTGCAGAACTTGTACAGGAAAGTTTGATTAAACTATCTATGACTCTCCTTGGCAAAAGTTATTCTCATCACTGGGCAGACACATGTTGACATACCGGTAATCTTTATCTTCTACAGTCATAATCAGAATAGCAAATTAAAAACCTTGATGGCTAAGACTGGTTATGAACCCACAAACTCGCCTTGACGTCCTAGCTTGTCAGTTAAAGCAGTATGATACTGGTATGAGTCCACCACAATGTGACAATAACAACCTGGAAAAAGAGAAAAGAAACATTCTATCTAAATGCATCTGCTGACACCAAATAATCTACATTTGGAGACGTGGATCTTGATAGCTGTGTTGGTGAACCCAGAAGTAAGAACAGCTGAGGAACTCGGTTAATCTTCACAAGAAATAAAATGCATTCGGCTCATCCCATTTGAACTACATAAGGCTCATAGTGGAGCACTGAAACAAAGTCAAATTTAAATACATTTCTATGGCAAAATTTTAGATGGTTTGGAACTGACTGCATATGAAAAAACGTGACTTTTTAAAATAATTGATAAGATAAGACAGATTTTATTGTCCTAAAGGAATTATTTTTTGACAGTCACAAACTGAACGTACTTTTATTCTATCTTTCAGATCAGGCTTTCTCAGTTCAAAGTAAACTTTTCTTCACTCAAACCCTGAAAACACCACTTTAACACTTACTGTATATAGCAAATTATGTAGCGAGTCACGTACCACTGTGAGCTGCTCATCGCCTCATCCAATAATCACATTTCACTTTAGGCACTTACTGAAAGAGCTGCAAATTGTGTCCTAGGTGGTAGCAGTGGGCTGCACAGAAGGCTCATTTCATCAGCTTTTGACCTTGCAGTCTGGTATTATTGTTTAAATAGAGTGTAATGAAGCATAGCAGCTTTATGGTTTCCTTGGAGCATCATCATATTTGGATATTAAGCGGCCAACAGCGACAACTGCTCAAAAATGTTCACATTTTTATTAACAGTGAGTTTTAAAAATGATTTATGAGGTTGATATGATGTTTACATACTTATAGCTTATGACGTTAGGTTTTACAACTCTTTTGACTTCATGGGGAGAATTAAGTATAGGCTGGTAAGGTGAACATAGCCTGAAGAAGAGCATTATGGATATGCCAATAAATTGCACTTTAGGGAGCTACAGTGTGCAGACCGTTGTTTATGTTCTAACTGAAGAGGTGAACATGCCATTCTGCCACATGGCTGGAGGCTGGTTGAGTAGAATGTCCATGTATTCCAACTGTAGCAGCCATATGGAGACAACTGCTTGTGTTCACATTAAAACTGAACAGTTTCCTGACATCAGGATTGTCAACTCGTTATATAATCTTACGACACAAATGCCACGCCAATGTCCTGGTTTGCAATCCTTTTAAGAGTGGAGCTAAGTAAAGAAAAACTAGGATGTTCGGCGCTATTGAGAAAACGTTCCATTTGTGTAAACACACAGTGTCGCTCACTGAATCAATCGTTTTTTCAGACAAACTGAGAAATCGTGATGCCAGAAAAATCAGTCGACTCACTGGAGCGGAAGGACTCCGAGGTCTGGACCCAGACAAAATGAACGATGAACACTGAATCTAAAATGATATCTTTAACATTTATTCAATTTAATCATAACATCATTAAATTTGAGGCTTATCCATTGTCAGTCTTACTCCATTTTTCATTTGAAATGTTATTGTACAAATTGAATTACTGAATAAAATACAAAAATATTGATTTACACAAATATATTTTTTAGTCAAATGGCTCCATGAGAGATGGATAAAGTTAAATTTGCAATTTTGATTCAATCCCTGTGGACTCTCATCTTTTTCCATAAATGCTGACCATGTAACTAAATAAAATTGTCATTTGTAAACATATATATGCAATAAATGTGGGTGTGTAAAGGTCAGTGGCAACACATCAAGTGAAGCTCAGGCCCATAAAGATGGACAGTCACACTTTTACTTATGGACTTTTGTGTCATCTGTGCCTGATGCAGGATTCATGAGCCCAAACAGGAAAAGGGAGAGTGCTATCAATACAGACTCTTGCCATCCTTACGACCAATTTACACCTTTATAAATCAGATTATGATTCACATTTTTATTCAGCTTAATAAGGTATCAAAAATGTATGGTGTGAAAAATGCATTATAGACCCATTTTAATTTAAAGTATTGGCACACAAATCGAAATAATTAATAGTAGGTGCATAACAACAGACAGATTAGTGTGTGTGTGTGTGTGTGTGTGTCCTAGGGCGAACATCACAGAGCCTCCAGAAAAGGGAAGCACATCAAATGATGTCAATACTGTTTATTTATTTTGTACAAAATAATTAAATTACATGTATAAACTGCCTGAACAGAAGCACCTCCATTGAAGCGATAATGAGGACAGCTGTATAAATCAAACAATGTGTCTTCAGGCCAGCTTTAGAGTGAGTGAGCCCATCTAGAAACATGTCCTGCCAAACTTATGAGTGGAATACTGAGAAGATCAAAAGCTTCTTTCTTGTTCATAATGTACTGTTGAAGCGGTAAATTAGCCAGTGCCTGAGCCCAAGGCATGCGTGAAACCAGCAGCACACGCCGGCCTGGTCACAGTAGGAGGGGCATCTGTGTGTGTGTGTGTGTGCGCTCGGGAGTTCAGGACAAAGGTTGGCAGAAGCAGGGTCTGAAAAATCACATGATTCTCAACAGACCATTTCCTTCATATCCCTTCTCTATGGCTTTGATCTAATCTGAGCAAAGTGGTAATGGGTAAGTGTGGGCATGTTATCTGCTTACCCACGTGCTGTCTTTGACATAATTGGGAGGAGTGTGTGCTAACCTACCTGCTGTCCTCTGACAGAACTGGTGGATCTCCGTTGAAGGGTCTTATCCTCGGACCTGGGATCTGAGCCTCGGGCGGGGGCCCGGTCAGAATCAGGGCTAGACCTCTGAGCTGCAGCATCAACCTGCTCTGACACCACTGCCTGCAAGAAAAGAGAGACAGTAAACGTGTGTTTGTGGTGAGACGTACAGGCCAATAGGTGCAGAGAGCAACAGAAAAGTGACTAAACAAATTATGAATCGACAGTTCAATCCGATGAACAAGAACTACCAAAATCACGATCCAACAGTTTTTTTTTTTTAGAAAATCAAAAATATGAAACAAGCTAATTGTGAGACAAATGCATTTACGACCCATTCAGTTACTTTTGATGCTGAAATGAGCAGGTAGAACAAATCGTAGTAGTAAATTAGGTAGTTATTAATAGGGTTGGGCACGGCATGGTCCATCAGCAGCCACTGATCCCAACATAGTGATTTAAAAGTGCAGGTTTGTGGTGGTGCTAATGTCATATATGGTGATCTTAAAAAGCAACAGCTCTGATTTATCAGCACAGATTGACGATAGCAGCTTCGTGCTATTTTAAGCTTCTCTTAAAATTACAGATTACAGTGAACAGTTAGACATCTTTAAGTGGAGATATCAATGTGCACATTGCAATTCATTTCAATGTACCCTAATGCAATGTTTTCATAAGCACTCGATGAGTCACGAGACAAGCCCAGATCACAGAAACCAGTGGGCGACCAAGCAGCCCAGATTTCCAACTTTGATTGAATAAACAGCAGTGGTCATATTAATTCAGGGAGACATAGAAAACCACGATCTGACAAGAGTTTCAAGTAGTTCAATAGACGAAGCCACGCATGCTGGATCTCCATAAGACATTTTCAGCCGAAGTCAATAACCAGATGTGTCCTGTGGCAGTGGGACAGCTATCCTCCACCTCCAGCATTGTGGTGTGTGTGTGCTCATGGCCCATCTATTTGTCAGTGTCTATTAGCCGGTGTCTAGCAGCATCTGCACACCTCGGCACACAGCGGGGACCACCAAAACAAACTGAAGGGGACAAGGATAAAGCGGAGGGCCCACCCACAGAGGAGCAAGTTGTGATGCACACACATGCACAGATGCAAACACCCACACATGAACATTCCTATAATACGAGTAATGGTTGTATGTCACATTCTGTCGTCACACTTTTGCTGCTGCTGTTATTAACAGTTCATACAGCCTTTTATGGTGATGTGTATGGAAAGGTCAGGATATATTCTCTTTTTTCAATATTTTAGAGACACATAAACTCTAGACGGTGCCACAGGAATGAGTTCTTAAACCCAGAAATAAGTTAGCATTCTAGTGTTATGGGGTCTAACCTCTAAAACTAAAACTAAAACTCTAAGTTTTTGGTTCGATGCCTGAAATAAGGTCTGTTGTTAACACCAGCTGAATCATCACGCCGGACATAAACTGGAACTCTCTCATTAGTCCGTCTCACAATCTCTAGTCGTGTTCTTCAGAGCTCTTGCAAACTCTTGTAGATTGTCAATAATGTTAATAAACAATTTATTAGGCTAAAGATTTGCTAGCTTGTCAAAACAGCTGGTTAGCTTATCAGAGAGCGTCTTAAGCAAACTGTCGTGACCATTATGGGACCACACTTTAATTTGCTATAGCATCAGGTTAGCTTATTACTTTCTTCAGCTGCATTAACGCTTCAAACATCATAAAAGTGGTGTTCATTTGTGAAGATTATCCTGTTGAATAAAACATTTAAGCATCAGAAATGTGCGTCCAAAATCCAACACAAAAATCCCATAGGCATATTCTTATAGACCCCATGGTGATGCTACTTCCAGGTTCACTATAAAAAATACATCATTTCTTTTGCTCCCTATAGTTAAAGGGCATGTTGAATACACGCTTTGTGTAAGTGGATGCCTGAGTCCTGTCTCTTGAAGTTAACACTCACCCATGTACCTCTTGACTCCATCACCTTACTGCATAAATTCCCACCTTTCTTTTCTTAAGTCCTGAATAAAAAGGTGTAAAACACTAATAAACATCCTCACCTGCTGCTTTCAACAACACGTCTTCTGAACACATCAAACCGAAGCCTTTTGACAAATGAAGGCATTCACGTCTGAGGCCAGGTAGTGAAGAAAAACGCACAGGATGTCATCACCTTTTTTCCAACGAGTCCTGATTGCATTATCAGAAACCTGGCATCTGGGCGTGACCTTGTTAACTGCCAGGGTAATCAACTTTAACCAAAGGGGAGGAGAGGGGATGATAAATTATTAGTGAGGAAGATTTTGTTCATGTTTTATTAAATTGGCCTGTCAAAGGGGGTTGGTCAAATTATCTGGGGCCTCGTTTATTGGAGGCCGGCCATATTGGCGCATCTGTTACAATTATTTATAATTTCCAGGCAGTCAAGAGGACGGACTGGGTTTTTCGGCATCAGCCACATAAAGCAATTTAGAAATTAACTGATGCGGGAGTGTCTGAGTTTTTTTTTTCCTCTCACAATCTCTCTCATCCCCATCCTGGTTTTCATCCAGCAAAAAACAGAAAATCAGTAAGGAGCAAAGATGCAAAAAGGGAAAAAATAAACATATTACAAGCAGCTTAGTGAAAGCAATGGACAGGGAGAGAGCATGAGATTGAAAAAGAAGAAGAGAGCATGCAGGTGCAGTGAAAAAAAGAGCAAGAGATTGTGGGGAGGCTGAGGGAGGGAGGGGGAAAAAAAGAGAAAAGCCGGTCTTGGTAATTACTGAACACGATTAGGTTCTTGGGGGAACTTGTCTGGCACTGGCGGCCCTCGCTGCTGAGGATGCGGCAGGCAGGACCATATGGAGAGAGGCTTGTGATTGTGCTCCCTGAAGCTCGTGACCCGTCTGCTGCCGAGCCCTTGAGCTGAATGTGAAATGAGACTTGCCAGGCCTAATGTTCTACACATGCACCATTTATGCCACAAAACAAATCTGATCACTGTTAATTATGGAGCAGCTATAATCAGGAGGGGCCCCCGCCACACACACACACAGACACAAACACACACGACTACATTGGTACACAAATACACATCTGTGGAGCGACAGCATTTGTGAAAGTGATTGGATCGGCTTCAGAAGTGAGGGCTAGAGGGTGCACGCCCCCCACCAGGCCAGGTGCACTTTGTATTCAAGATGGAGACTCTTCAAAGAATGTGTGTGTGCATATATGTATGAGCGTGTGTGTGTTAACTGGTAGTGCAGAGAAGAGGGACGTTATGGAAGGACAGCACACATTGAGTAGGATGCGTATGTTTTTGTGTGTATGTACACAGCTCAGAGTCCTCCCACACAGTCTGTTTGACCCGAGTGCATGTGCTTGAGCGAGTGTGTGCATGTTTCTGCAGCGGCACATGGCTGTGCTTCATTAATGAGGCGAGCTGTGCTACACAGAGGTTCTTCATCTAATGAGAGCAGTTGAGCTGGTAAAACACACCACTGGAGTCCATGTCATTAGTATGTCTCTGGCCCTGGACTGGCCCAGCTCCAAACACACGCTCATACACAAACTCATGTTGACAACACTGATAATACTGATAACACACTCAGGATACACAAGCTGAGTGGACGAGAAAAATAGCAGCATAAGACATGAAACATTTATCACAGTATAATTATTTCCCGAACAATATGTAATTTTTTGCTACTAGGGGACTTTCAATCAAACAATAACAACGCAGTTTGGTGACGTCGTAAAGCAGCGCAGGATTATGGGAGTTGTTGTCTTCACCACCACTCATATCATTGCAGTAAGTTAGCATTCCACCAGTGTTCATCATAAAGGAGGGTTTTTACTGGGAGGTGAATTATCTGCTTAGGTCTCCCCTCTCCAAAACAAACAGACCAGTTGATTAAAACTGTAATAAATACTGAATAAATAAAGTTTCATGTTAGAAATCAGTGCTGAGCATCAGATTGTTTCTATGATAACTAAAGATCAAGATGTCAGATTATGAAAATCCCTGATCTGATTAAAATATAAAGCTAAAAACGTAATATTCTATAAAGTGTGTCAGACAAATGTGATATAAAACTGCAAAAAAAAGTCCATTTATAACAGCCTGTGACAGACAACTGCTACGCTGAAGAATGCACAAAGGGGATTTGACGCCATTAACGGGACCAAATGTAATGGGCCAATTTCAAGATTTTTTGGGATTTAAAATTCAGGATAATATTATATATTAATTATTTATTACAATACTATATTTGGTATAATGTAAGCAAAGAAAACTACACAATATATAACATCGATCTAGTTGTTTTAATGCAGAAAAGTTACATATTATACCTTTAAGCATTGCTTGACTTTATAACCTTTACCAATGTTCATATGGAAAGGATGACTGATATGTCTGAAGAGAGAAGACATATGTAAATACAAGCAGCAGGTTGCACTAAATTTTTAACACACTCCTAGGGAGGTCTTGACAGTTAAGCTAAAGGAGTGCGGCTCCAGATGGGAAAAAACTGAAGAGAGGCCAGAGTCAAAACAAGACCCATGTGAAAGACAATTCAGAAATATCTGACTTAAACAAGCTTTCCATCACATCGTCGGAGGAGACTGAAAGTAGCCGATCCGTACTCTGTTCTGTACTGTGTACATAAACATAAACAAGAGAACCCTCCGGCCGACTCCATTCTGTTTGCTGAGCTCTTGGTTGAAAATTAATTTCCATGTTTCTTTGTAGCATTATGGCTCCATCGTTTTCTCTTGATGGTTACAATTAATGATGATGATGATCAAAAGAAACGCCTCACCTAAGCCACAACGTGACCCCTCAAAAATAGCGGGTGTATTTATTTGCACATGTGTGTGTAACTAGCACTTTAATTATACATCTAAAAGCATTTAGATTGGCTAACATAAATAACAAGCCAGAAGCAGATGTTAAAATCCATCTCAACAAGCTATGGGAGATGCAGCATGTGGGCTTCTTTCCATTAATAAGAAAAGGAAGGGAAAAAAAGCCTGGTCACCCTGGGAAATATTGCTTCCGTGCTTAAGGTTCAGTCTATAAAACCCAAATGAGGGACTTGTGTGTTAATAACATTTTGTGTAACGTATCCTAACGTAATCTGCATTAAAATGTGAACGTAGGTGCAGGCGCATGGTAACTCCATTCTTTAAGGATAGCTGAAGGTGGGGTGGCTCTAAAAAAATAGGAGAGTATTTAATTGTGTGGAAGTAGGACTTGATAGTATGAAAAGCACAGGTGTAACTAATAACATGAGTAAGAGTGAGCCAGCATGCACAACTCCAGGACCCTGAAACTGAAGCAGGTGCATTGAATTCATTCATAATTTATTGTATTTTTAACTATACTTTCCCTACTGTGATATGTCAAAAAGGCGGATTTTAAATGAAAAAAAGTTTCAATAAACATTTAAAAGATGCAACGCTTCTATCTCTTATATTCATATGAAACTTTTCTGGAGTTAATGAACATGCCTAATTTTCTCTTTCCAATGCTGATGAGAGAATAACCAGTGCTTTGAATGACTGCCCACACAATTAACATCTTACCACTCATTTACTGTAGTGAAGGTTCCAGAAAGCCTGAGGTCTGCTATGGATTCTAATGTCGGTCTTTAATCACCGCACAGCTCTGACAATAGCCAAACACCAAACTACTATAAATACAATGATGCAGTTAGGGAGATAGTTGCAAATGATTAAATGTTCACTCGAGCTATTTTTTTGTCCACTAATGAGGACTCTCTTCCCTGCCTCTAGATTGTGATGGTGACCGCCCAACCTGGCAACCCAAACCTCCCTAACCTGGCAGTTTGTTCAGGCTGCATCTCATTGTGCGTGGGGGTCACCCAGGTGCCTGATGATCGGCCAGGCCCTACAGCTAGAAGATCAGGGCATGAGGCCATTTCCAGTCTGACATTATGGAGATATCGCACTGTTTTCAGTGCACACAGAGACACATACACAACACTGAACCTTTCTGCAAAGACACTGCAAGTAATGCTGAAACAATTAGTCCATTCGTTGACTGACTGACAAACATTTTGACTATCAATTAATTGTTATAAGTTATTCATGAGGGGGAAAAAACAAACTGGTTCCGACTCTTCTTTTCTTTGTTTTAAATTATTTTTAACTTAATTTTTGTCAGTGTTTTCTCCAGCAAACTGCAACCGACATTTTCCAATATTTTTCTGATATATTTACACTAAATGATAAATCATAAAAGCAAAATAAACAGAGTATGCCATTTCTGCCACTTCATTTTTCCTAATCAAAACAATTATAATTAATAAAGATATGCCTATAACTTTGGTATATGACTTAATAAATAACTGACAGACAACCACATAAAGCACACCGTTGCCTTGAATAAAAATAGATTTTCTGGGTTTTTGAAACAAAATATATAATATGGGTCTCGTTATTTTTAGAAACGTTAATGTGGAGATGTTACATATAATTTTAGTTGACAATAAGAATTATTGTTAGGTACAAGAATAATATATTTTCTATGTGGAGCGGAAACAATACTGTAAAAGAAAAAAAAGCAACATACATTTTTGACCTATTGCTGACCCTGCAGGTTAATTGATATAGAAAGTAAGAGTATTTAAAAACCATGAAGCATATTGAGTGACAGCGAGCAGAACCGGCTGCTTACGGCTGCTGATGTTCATGTTTAAGCCTATTTTAAGCTTCCTGCAAAGAGTTAACTTGACATAAGACAGAAGAGAACAGACAGTCAATCTTTGTGCACAGCATGGAAGTATAACACACAATGGGTGTTATTCCTCTCACCCACCCTCCTCCTTTATTCCCGCTCCCCCCCCCCCGAAAACCACTGCGGGAGGGGTGTTCAAAGCCGTCGCTCTGGTCCATATTCAAATGAGCGCTGCATCTCCCCTCTGTGCTCCCGTTGCGATCAGCACTTTGATCACCTCCGACAGTAACTTCCACCAAAACATTTAAAATTAAAATCAAATCTGCCTTAACAACCTGAGCATTAGAATTTAACAGGTGTTCGGGAGGAAGTTGTTAGAGAATTTGCGATTATGTGCTCGGATACACACACCTTTAGTCAGACACGCACCTACGCAGACACACGCGTACACACATACGCACAACCTGTCAGTGAAATTACAGAGTGGGAAACAGAAAGCCCTCCTGACTGAGTGCTATACCTTGGGATACCTGATCTGTTCACTTTGATGTCAGTAGGTAAGAAAGTTAAAGAAACAAATCAGCCAGACAGCAGCTACATGTGTTCAGTAAACAAAAGTTCATATTAATTCTTAGCATAGGTTATATACACGGTATTTCTGTGATTACAGCTCAGTTTTTTCATTTTGACCCGGGTGAGAAAGAGACGCGGGGTGGAGTGCAAGTTCAGTGTGATGAATTGTGCATACACACTCCCACGCATATACTGTTCATGCATGCAGGCACATATGCATGACCGCACTACACACATGCACAGCCCTAACTGCATCTTCTCTAAATGTAGTATTAATTACTGGGGGAACACTGCAGTACTGTATTTAATTACTGACTAAATGATCCATTTATATTTCACCGCTGGTTAAATTAACGGGGTTAAGTGAGACAGGGCGATTGTAACTCACTTAACATTTGAGCTGATATCTTTTAACTTCCAGTCTGGGGGCAGCACTGTCAGAAAATATCAACCAATCAAATTAAACAATTATAGTCTGTGGAGGCACAGAAATTACTCAACTGCTGCAAAAATATTATGTTCTCGGGCAACAGCTGCAGAGTTGTGTTATCTGCAATAAGACAGAGTTTAAACTGAAGTCAAAGTCATACCGCAGAACGGATTGAGCAACTCATTATAACAACAAGTGCAGAGCCCCACAATGACAGAATGAGGTTGTGTGGCTGAAGAGAACAAGATATAGATACCTGTTACTATTCTAGTCTTTGACACTGTGTGGTCCGAGACGCACCGCCATATCATTAAGAGTTGTTAAAGCCCACTTAAAATGTGGCTGCAGCACTAACTTGATACTGGAGCATCTTATTGCCTTGGGGTGACAGTTCAAAGGTAGCGAGCTGCAGCCAAACCCCTGCTGACTGACAGATGTACAACTGTAACTCCAACATCATCTTCAAGAACATAACTGGGCTCCAATTAAAGCACCTCTCTCCACCTCTTATCTATCTCTGCTATCTGACAGGAGTGTGTTAAAAGGACTTCCAGGTACTTGGGTGGGAGGATAGAAAGAAGATAGATAAAGTAAGTAAGTCAGTGAGTGCATGTGTACCCAGGACAGGGAGCTGGAGAAGATCAAATAGCTGACATGAAAGATGCTAGTGCTAAGAGAGATGGATAGATCAAGGGTGAACTAGAGCGATATTAAGAGAGTGATTCTCAGTTAAAGACCACCACTGCAGGCCATGCTGGGGCTTGTCAGTCATTACTGTGCCTACTAATCCGCCCACGCAGTGCTGTCTCTGTACCTTTGGACAATTAGACACGAGCTCCAGACAGGTGATTGAGAGGAGAATCGTAATATAATGTGTGTGTTATGTAAGAAAAAGCACAGATACATTATGCAGGGAATCATAATAACTGTATTTGTCCATACCCACATGAATGCATATTTATATAATATATGTTTATATAAGTTCAACAACTTCTACAGCAGAGCAGGCATCACAGAAAACCACTTTTCAGCCTGGAGGTGTGATACACTTGCAACTCTAAAAAGACAGGCCCTCTGTGGGGGAAATAGAGAAGAACAAGCAAGTGCTTACCTTAAGGTTGGTTTGTCTGTTTGGTGAGGGGTAAAGCGGGGTTTGCTGGGCCTGTAGCTGCTGCTGCAGCTGCGTATGTTCCTGCTGCTGCTGCTGTAGCTGGGCCTGGAGTTCCAGGATGTGTTGTTCTTTCTGGGTCAGCTGGCTGCTGAGATTCTGGTGACTCTGACGGAGACTGGCCTCACTAGACATGAGGGCCTGGTAGCACTGACTCAACTCCTTGTACAGCTGTCAACAAACACAAACAGGACCAAAAGGGTAAGAAAAGCAGGGCAGGATGAGAGTGGGTCAAATCAACCAGAGATGGAATGGCAAATTGAGAAGGATGAGATAAAAATCACCCTTTTATTAGGTGACATGATGGATATGGGGATGTTTTCCCATTTCCATAGTAATTGGAAAGACACTATGCTTAGTTCATCTAAGTAAAAACACAGAGAAAAAATGGAAGGAAAACATAACAGAACATAACACCAAATGTGACCAAAAGTGTTTCTTAAAATTCATGTTTTATGAATCATAATTGCCCCAAATGGCTCAGAGTGCCACTCCCTGTGTAGTTCTGGGTAAGAAGTGGTGCAGTCATCTCACAGAGGGGTGGTAGGTTGAGAACCCATTCACAGTAACAGGATACGGTGAGAAAAGTCCTTCTTTTCTGGCACCAGTCAAATAATTGTAGGTTACAGCTAGCTTGGAAATAAATCACCACAGCGGGTGAGGACTGAGTGGAGTGCAATAAAGTGGTTATAATAATGATGAGTGTGAGGTTTGGCATGTGTGTGTGTGTATGTGTGTGTGTACCCTCTGATAGGACGTGGTGTCAGCAGTATGCGCCTCTTCTTGGTTCCTCAGGACTCTCTGAGTGTCGAGGTTGAGTCCTTCCAGTTGCTTGATCAGATGACTCTGCTCGGCTGCGTGCTCTGTGCTCTGTCTGTACAGCGTCTGCACCTCTGCAAACTCACCACTACACACACACAACATGGTATATACATTCATACTGTGCATGCACTGTGACTGTGGAAAATATTGTTTATCAGTACCAAAAGAGCAGTATTGCCACTCTTAAATATTTACTTAATTATACTAAAATTAAATATCCAGGTATTTGTTTTTTTTCAAACCTTTCAATAAAAATCATATTTAAATGTGTTTGAAGAGTAAGGATATTGAATTGTTGCTTTTCTTAAATTCTTATAATCAAATTAAACATTTAAGATGTGTTAAAATGTGTACATTTAGGTGTAATTCACTTCTACAAATGGTAATATAATAAATAGAGGTGCATTTAATTTGATAAAAAATCTAAATACTAAAACATGAATTGAAGTATTATGATGAAGCCAGGACAGTGATCACATTATTAGGTTTTTCTTAAGTCAGCAAGGCCTAAAATTACCTCAACATAATGTCTGCTCTTTGTTTTGAGTCCCAAAGAATGACCAGAAAGGGCTTCTGTAACTTATAAGGATATCTTTATTCACTGAGCTACAACCTAAAGAATGGTCTCTAGTCCTGATGTGACTGACATGTCAGAGTGCCTCTGGCATTAAAACAGAAAAGTAGTTAAAAAAGGTTGAGATTACCTCTAAGGCTCCTACGGTTCTCACAGTTTTTATCATATCGACTAAAGCTTAGCCAAAGCCTGCCCTGTTTCCCTTTCCTCCTTCTTTTAAAGCACATCCACTATGCAGGGCTTATCAAGTGGCTTTGGGTGAGCCAGAGTGGAAGAAATCTGTGTCACCCCCAAGCTTCTCAGTGTAGAGAGCGATATACTAACTGCCCTACATGGTAAGCCATGTGATGGAATGTATATGTCTGCAGCGGGCAGATGCATTCTCCCTTTAACTAATGAAATGACCCATAAATAGAACAAATACAGGTGTGTTTGTTGCAAGAAAACAGGCAGTGAGGTGCATTGGGCGATGGTTGAGTTGGAAGGCCTCACCGAAGTTGATTGAGTTGCCCCTCTTTTGCTGCCACCTCCCTCTCTTTGGAAGAAAGCTGAGCTGTTAGACTGCTACTGTTGCTCTGCAAGCTGGACAACTCCTGCCAGGCACTGTGTAGCTCCTCCTCCAACTCCTGTAGAAGAGTAACAACAGTTTCTGTTTTTACTCACAAATCTTCTGACCAATCAGTGGTCTGCAGTGTGTTAACTCCACCTTCTTGTATCAGCTCAGCACACTTGGAACCTCAACAAAGGTGGTACAAGGTCAGGGGTTCCCAAACTTCACCATGCCAAGGACCCCCATATAGCATTAGCATTGTTTTTAATTACATGTACTTGTATTATAATACTCTTTATAATACAAGTACTGCATCAGTTTTAATTAATCAACAGCTCACATTTCTGTCGTACTTTAAGCTTTAAAAAGCTGCAAAACTGCAAATCTATTTACTTCAAACTCACACATCACATGTAGCTACACTGACTGATGTACAGATCCTGAACAGATCCAGTGGAGACACAGACGTGGTGCAGCTGCTGCTACTGTGCTGCGTTCGCTGTGCAGCAGGTGCAGACAAGGTGTTAGTGACAGATTTTTCTTAATAAGAAGAAACCATTAGAGCAGGGCTGTGTGCATGGCATCAAAAACACACAAAGGTCCCCAAACTTTGACAGATTAAATGTAATTAAAAATAACTTCACGTGAGCCACTGTTAACCAAATGCTAAATTAATTAGTTTTCAGCAATTAGACACAAAAGATGCCATAGAACTGATTTGTAAAGAAAAAATAAATCCTGTTTCCTGATCTGTTCATGATAGGAAAAACACCTTATAGTAGACGGCGGTTAAACTGCAGGATAACTCACAATGATAAGATTTTGATGAACTTTGTACTGTCAATAAGGTACTTTCTTTAGTGTATGAATAAGTGAATTTATAGGGAGGATCATGAAATGTATATACACTTTAGGGCTAACACATTGTGTTTCCTTTTGTCCACACTGGTAGGTGTAACTTATCTATTCCTGCACTGGATTAAATTATAAATTCCTGGACAAATCTTTGCTATGTAAAACAAATTGGCATGATGTATCCACCGCACACCCCATGTTCTCCATCTCCATCTCTCAAATCAATGTATGATACAAAAAATGAGGAACAGGTGGGGTGTCTTCGGCGGTGATGGATGTGCATAGACTAGTTGCTGGGGTCCATCCTGTCCAAGTGTAATTACTCTGCAGCCCTGACTTATTCAAGACTTTCTGTCTGACTCCATTTGACTAGCGTAGCAATATGTTTCATAACGATTGGTCTTTATGGAAGGAGGGGAGGCATGTGAGGCTCTTCTGCTGCTCCCATGTCTTGAGACTCTAATATTGACGGACAGACGAGGGGATGGTAAAAGGCGGCAGGTTCAAATCAAAACGCCTCAGGACTCTGACTGTGATTTGATTGGCTGAATGTTTAAATAGCAACACTGCTGGTACTGTCCAATCAATGTATTTATCATGTCAACAGAAAAGAGAAACATTGATTGGTATCAATAACAGGAGCATTGGACAGATTCTGAATGACTCACAACAACTACAAACTACAGCCCACACAAGCAAATGACTTCACAAAGGTTCCTTTCAGCTGGGGTCAGCTCGATTCATTTTTTACCTCAACCAAGGAAGATCTGTCTTGCCCATGTTGAATCATAATTTTTCCTTCCTTTGAATATAGTCCCTGCATATTTAAATTGTGTGCTTTGCTACAGAGATCTTTTCATATTCACATGCTGAGGAGGAGAGGGTATGAGGGATCAGAGAGTTCAAGGTGTGCAGAGGAAAGGGAAAGCTAGAGGACGGGGCCCTCCCATACAACTTTGTGCGTGTGTGTGTCTGAATAGACTTGTCCCCGTGTTCGTACCTTGACTCTGGCCTGTGCTGCATCCCTCTGGTCTCGTTGGCTGCTGGCCTGCCTCTCTTTCTCCTCCAGGTCAGCTCGCAGGGCGGCCCAGCGGGAAGTTAATCCCTCTTTCTCCTCCTCTAGAGCCTGCACCACCTGCCGCTTCTCCTCCTCTTTCTTCCTACACTCCGTCTTCATTTCCTGGATAAGAGAGGTGTGTGTGTGTAAGGAGGAGAGTGGGGGGTCACGAGGGCCAAATAAACAACGGCGACGGAAGGAGAGAAATAGAAAAAAGTAGAGTTTCAAACTGAGAAAATGAAAAAAAAAAGAAAGACGGAGAAGTACAAAAAGAGGAGCGACCCATGGGGTTGAAGCTGAAATGAATATGTAAACAGTGGACCGGCTTTGCTGCAGGAGCCCCCTGCATGGGCCGCTGATTGGCCAAGGTCACCTGTGCTGTATGACTGGGCCCACGCGGCCAGATGTTGGCTGGTGTGGGCCGAGCCGTGCCGCAAGAGCCGGGCTCACGCAGGTACAGGGGCCAGTGTGTCGGCTTTAATGACAGGCTCCTAATGAGAATGGTGCTTGCTGCAAGACCCATTAGACTCAACCTAGGTCTCCTTTGATGCTGTCCCCCACAATTTCTCGCCATGAGACCTCACCAAGACTGTGTAAGGACCATTCCTTTATCAATTAATCATGGCCAGGTCCCAACTAAGCATAATTAGGGAGAAGCCACACCATCACATGCACACTCTTCACTTTCCCCCACTGAAGCAGTCATTAAGTATTTATCTGCAAGTTAACAACCTGCTTTCCTTTCTCTCCCCCTTCCTCTCACACACACACTTTCCAGCTGTTAAGTATTCTCTGTTGTCAGTGGCAAGAAAGAAAGCTTAGAGCAAGAGAGGGTGAGACAGAGCGAGGGTGAAAAGACACAAAGACATCGAGATTGTGTTCAGGAGGGCAGAGCAATCCTCTTTCTCTTCTCAATGATTCAAATGCCTGTGGCTATGACCACGGGGGACTTGTCGTGTTCAGTGCCACACAGAAGAGACTTTTCGACTCAGAGGCCCTGGACTGCCATAGAAAATTTGTTCCACCAACCTTAAGTTCCTGACTGTTATTGACCAGTTGTTCACGCAGAGCTGTCAGCTCCTTCTTCATTAGGGCACTCTCCACGTCCACTGTCGTCCTCCTCTGTACCAAGTTGTTAATCTCCTGCTGCTGCCCTGTCACTTTCTGTGGCAGACAGCGAGGCAGAAAAAAAGACATTGAGCGACACAGAAAGAGAGAAGAGAGAGCCTTAAGTTACATTATAGATTTAAGTCTGGAAAAAAACCTTAAAAATAGGATCTGGATTGTGTCTTGACCAGGGTCTGGATATCATAAAGCCAACATGTTTAGGTTAACAACATGATTGCTCAAAATTACATCTGTAGGAATAGTTACACCAGCAATTATATTCTAAGCTGGAGTGTGTTCCAACAGAAATAGGGTTGCAACTAATGCTTATTTTTATCATTGATTATTCAACCAATTCTTTTCTTGATTAATTTCATTAATAGTTACATCTATTAAGCATCAGAAAGGAATAAAAAATACTGAGCAATTTCCTAAGTGACGTCAGTAAATGTCTTGTTTTATCCAACTAACAATCCCAAACCCAAAAGTTTGCTTACATAAGTCAATATGTTAACGTATGCCAGAATAAACAGCAGGGTTTTCCCAAACATTATAAGAGTTGGACACAGGGACTTTTGACAGCAGCTAAGCTAAATGAACAGAAAGCAGCTACGCTGAGACACATTTTGCTGTTATTTATAGATGCTCTGCTTCTGTCTTCTCCTTTGCTGTCTGTGTCACCACGGGCGAGACTCAGGCATGGCCTGGTTAGTGGAACACGACACCTGTGGCGGCGCGCACCTGTCGCTCAAACACAACCCTGTTTTTTGTCACAAATTATTTCTGCTGTAAAGTTGGCCATTTTAACATGAGAGTCTATGGGGATTGACTCCCTTTTTGAGCCAGCCTCAAGTGGCCATTCAAGGAACTGCAGTTTTCAGCCACAGAGGTTACTGCTTGCTCTAACCAGAAAGTGACCACGCACTATTAGGATGTTAGTATTCACTTAATCATAAAGCTGCATGATGATCAATTCATTTACTCGTTCATCAAACCAGAGGCCGGTAGAAATTGTTCAGTGATTTTAATGACCACCCATTTCTGATGCTGGTATATGTTCTTCATGTTTTTTGGCAGCCTTTGTGGCGTTAATAGGAGGAGGCTGGCCTCTTAACACCGCATCAGCTGGGGTTTGGCATTGGCTGGTAATCCACAGCCTTCTGTGGGTACACCCTCCTCTCAAATAACACTGTGCTCTGGGATGCAATTAATTGCCATGTTGAGGGAAATCGCTCAGATATATCCAGATAGTGGATTTAGCGTTCCTCGCTACTCCTAGCTCGCCGTGCTAAGAACAGAGGGGCTTTAATAGAGATTTATACTGGAGAGCAGAAAATAAATTCAAACGTTGATAATGAGGTAGGCAAGAACAATTTGAACCCCAGTAGTGCTCAATTGATAGAGGAGAAAAAAAGGGGGGTTCCGCCAAGTTAAGAGGTCTAGGACAGAAAGATTAGCATTTGAAAATTCCCAGTGCAGTTCAAAAATGAAAGCTAATTATGTTACAAAAATGGAAAGGAGTAGCGAGAGAAAGTATATAGAGAAAGCGGTGGAAGAAGAAAGAAGACTAGAGAAGAAAAAAAAACATCATCAAAGTTGGAGAGTGGAGATATTAAGAGGAGTGTAAGATCCTGTGTGGACTCAGTGGACCATCACATCTCAAAAAAAAGAGGAAAAACCAATTAATCACTATTTGGGAGTGTAAGGCTCAAGACTGCGGACGGGATGATG
The DNA here is from genome assembly GCA_903364295.1 of Serranus cabrilla. NCBI lineage: Eukaryota > Metazoa > Chordata > Actinopteri > Perciformes > Serranidae > Serranus > Serranus cabrilla. The sequence goes on from CAFUXE010000196.1 coordinate 136,434, forward strand.
GCTGTCAGAGGGCCGAATGACACAGCACAGAGCTCAGTGCTCTTAATGAGATTCTCAAATAGGCTGTAATTTCATTACCAGCAGTTTAAAGAGAACAAGACACTTAACAATGCAAAGAAAACAGAAGCAGGCTAGTATGAAAATGGAGAAATTCTGCTGGCTTTTCTGTGAAAGTCAATTGAGAATTCACTGGATCAGTGGATTAGATGTAGATAGACACTTTACCACACGCTTTTAAACTGAATTGGATTATGAGTAATGAGTGAATGAATGAATCACTCAATCATAGCTCTTAGTGCAGAAGGTTTGTTTGCAAATGTGATGAAGGAAATTGTAAAGTTGTTGGAAAAAGATTAAGAATGTGTGGCTTTTTATTTAATTATCTGTGGTAAGTTATCTGGCTGCCAGCCCCGACTTTAAGCTATGAATGAACAGTTACATTTTTGCAGATCAATAACATTTTCAGTTCACTCTATTTTTATCCATGATAAAATTATGCAGACTACCCGAGATGTAAGCATTTTTGAGTGGACCCTACTAGAATGTTAAAAAGAGAGTATTTCATTTCTAATGGGGAATTAATACAAAATAAAGTTTATCATGTGTAGCATTTCAAATAGAGGCAAAACAAACAGAACACACTTTTACTTTCAAGCCTGGTATATTATTGCTATAATGACTTTAATTTAATCACTCTTTAGTTTACTAACTACTTGTACTTTACTGCCTTTGTTCAAGTCTTTTGTCCTTTTTTATTGCATCTGTTCTTACTGTGCACTCCACAATATAGGAATGTAATTCTATTTGCCTCTTTATTGAGTATTACAAATGGTAAGTGACAATAACTTCTTCTTTGAACCTTAAACTTAAACACTGACTAATATAATACATACAAACCCACATAAAGAGGGCTATGTTACAGTACTTGGTAGTCCTTGTTATTGGATATTATGTTTGTATTTTAGTGATACCTGTGAGAAAACAGTGCATTACGTTAGCTGATTGTAATGCCCTTAAAGTAAAGGCCAAGATAATACACAAAAAAAAGTTTGACGTTATCACATATCTTGTGTTCCTTTGAGTGAATGCTATGGCTACTTTATCGACTGGATCAGAGTTAGGATGGCTGAGGAGGGTAATGTAAAAAAAAACACTGGCAAGTTGATGACTCCATTACAGCCGGTCTCATTAGGAACGAACACGACTGTGGATGAGGGACGCTAATGAAGGAGACTGACAGATGCTTCAGTGAAGGGATGATGATTTGAAGTAAATTACATTAGTGATGTCATTATCGTTAGCCATCATAACATCAAGAGATATTACTCAAAGGTTGGTGCAAAAGAAAGCAGGTAAGAGGGAGATGTAGTTTGAGGTATCTAGTTAAAATTACACATATTTTCTGATGTTTTTTAAAATTCTGTATTAAGGGTCACTTTTATAAAAAGCAGATGAGTTTAGAATTATAATCTGATTAGAGATTTATAGTCCTGCATCATCCTACTGCACACAGCTAGTCGAAGCATTTGTCAAATAAATATTTTAGATCTTCTGGAAGCACCCCCCACTGTTAATGTGTCTGAGATCTAACAGACATTGAGCCTGTTGGACCAGACTGTACCGTACCTGTTCCAGCTCCTGTATCTTGTAGTCTTTGGACTGGAGGATCTCCAACACTTTCCTGTCCTTAATCTCAGCTTTATGCTTCTCACTAGAGGTACGAGAAAAGAAAAACAAATAGGTGAGCGTCCATCGTCTTACTTGAGGCTATAAGAAGAATAGAATAAAATAATTGGACAATGCAAAGCATGTTTAGCTAATGATGACTGAACTGGCACCATGATGCTGAGGGCAGTGATTGATAACTATCAGCCATCAGCCCGCCCTCATGCAAAGTTATCATGTCTATCAACAGTCTTGTAAAATGTCAGTTTCCTGTTATCAGTTTCTAATTGTTTGTGCACCTGCTGTACTTTGCAAATAAAGATTCCTTCACATAAGCAAACCTTGTCTTTTCATTCTTTTCATGCAATGTTTATGAAAACGAAAGTTCTTAAAGGGATATTTCACTTTAGAATAAAAGAATCATGTTTTTTTTTTTTACCTATAGTTCGCTGTGAGTTGCTAAGTGTAGGAGATATTGAACATAGAGATTTCTGCCTCACCTTAAATATAATGGAATTAGATGGCACTTGGCCCGAGGTGCTCAAAATGCAAAAAAGACATTTTGTGAACAGTTTCATGTAGAAAATATCCTTGGAAGAAAATAGTTCCCACAGGAAACTGCTCACAACAACATCTGTGGATTGTCTTGAATAGTAATAATAGAGACATTGCTGTTGAGTGGCGCATCACAAGCCAAGTGTCATACATCATGTCTGTAACACTCAGCAACTCACTCCAAAACACTCTAGACTAATAAATAGCATGACAGATAAGATAAAAAATCTGTATTTATGATTCTGGGGTGATCTATCCCTTTGGGAAAAGTATTATCAATGTGAATAAAAAAGAAAATCAGTTATAAAATGTGCTGCTCCACCGACTCTAAACTTTTCTCTTTAGCCTACTAGCGCCTCTTTTATCATAATGAACTTTTAGGGGGACAAAAACAAGGCATCATATGGGGACCTGTTTGTTTCAACTGCTTCAGGCCACCAGGGGCCACCCATTCCCTCCACTCATCACTTGCTCCTTCTACACCTCCCATCTGCGAGGCCTTTTCTCTCGTCTCTTTGCCTCTTCTGATCAGCCCTCTCCCCTGGTAGACACTGAAATAAGTATCCGGTGTCCCGGGGGGAGCTGGAACGCAGGCTGGCCTAGCTACATCTCCTTGTATATTGGGCTGTGTTCACCATGTCCTGAGCAACCAACCAATCACTCTACAAGATCCACACAGGAAGGGGAGGGGAGGCTGAATGGCGGTTCCCAGTGGGCACCAGCGCTTGACTGGAGTCGACACAATTACCATGTCAATATCCTCCTGCGCATCAGGTGATACAATACACATACACTCTCTGGGTGCATGTTCCCCCGTGAGTCTCAGCGGACCAACATACTTTGATGGGTTTCCTATGGGGCTGTAAAGGAACTGAAGAGGGTGTGGAGAAGTGATGAGAGGCACAGGTGCTGAGGAACTCTCTGCATGTTGCTGTGCTGTGCTTTACCCTATTAACAACTGACAGACTTTAAAATGTATGTGATGAGGCACCCATGATAGAGAAAATATCATTCTAAGGTATCCTCAGAAGGAACAAGTCAGTACAAACTAGTCCAAGCACCGAATATAGCTTTAAACTGCATTCAGCATCTGTAAGTAGAGCCTGACCAATATGGGATTTTAGGAAACAATTTTAGAGGGGAAACGTTCATAAATTACTATGTCGGCTAAAATAGTGAATATTTGAGCTAAGTAAAAGAATATCTTTCTACGTGGATTGAGCACATATTTATAATTGATGTGACTCTGCAAAGGTACTCAGAGGACTGCTTTCTTTAACAAATAACTTAATTAAAGAATATTTAATATTATGGCCCGTACATTATATTGTGCTTGTTTAACTGAATATTGTGACTCCAAACTAAAACTTTATCAACATCCATTTTATCTGATATTTATTGAGCTTTTATTGCAGCAACACAGGAATAAAATTAAATAAGACATCTCAACTCAGCACAAGCAATTGATTTTATTATTCTAGAAACAAAATGTCTAATTTGTATCTGCAATATTTATAATTTATATAATAAACAGCAATATTTGACACGCAAAACATCAGGATACTATGCGTCACCCCTATTCAGTATCATTTGATTTCTGACCATTTAAATTAAAAATCTAAATCATTTATAAATCACCCTTAAGCATTTTTTCTACAATGTATGATTTATGAAAAAGTTTTTATATTGGTGCATATTGAAAACATATACTCCGATACTGATAGATACCAATATGTCTGTGATAATATCAGATGACCAATAAATCAGTCAGGCTCCATATATAAGTAAAAAATATAACCAGTGTTCAAACTGCAGTGATACCAACAAAGATGATTTAAAGTCAAATATGAAAAAAAAAATCCAAATAAGGAGGAATAAATTTAATTCATCCACGTGTGCATCAAGTGTGAAAAGGCCTGATCCTCCGTTCTTTGCTGAAAGTTCCCATGCCACTGTGTTTGGTGTGGCTTAGCCACCCCGCAGAAGAGGTCATATTCAATCTCACAATTTATCCGATAAAGACAAGTATTTGGCAGGAGTGTTTCAACTGTCCAGAATGGGTGCAGCGGAGGAGGAGTGTTTTCATTAAAAGGGTTTCCATGGTTGAACTGCTAGACCGGGGATAAGAAGGCTTAAATCAGCATCTGCACCAGATTCCGTCGTAACCCCAGCAGAATGGCCAAGGTGCCTTAAACACCCCTTGAACGACTTTCACACATATTTCTCTTCACTTGTGAGATAAAGGAATTTTCAGCTACTGAGCCTCTCAGGTAGCAATTTGAAAGATGAATCTACTCACCGCTCAACCACCAAACTGACAGCCTGGGTCAAGTCTGGATTTGCCACTTGCAGGCGTTTCCATAGGGACCACACAAACTCCTTGTCTGCCTGTGAAAATAAAGGATTCAGTGAGTAAACAGCTGTTATTCCTAATTGAGATAAATAGCTTTTGATAGATTTGTCTCAAATTGCAATGAGGCCTAAAGCCACTGCACATCTCCGCTTTTCTCACTGAAAAACAAAAAAATAAATAGGATGCTCAGTGACATTAGCATACGACAGAAGGGTAGTCAAATCAATAATTTAAATATCTTGTACAAAATAGTTTTTGATCTGGCCTGCCCTCTCTAATCATGAGCCTCTCTTTACAGGGATTTTCATCGCTGAGATGTGACCTTCGACTCAAGGGGAGCCGGCATTGACACTTGTCATTATGCACTATTTATGACTTGGGAGAGCTGGGATCCAAATCAAAACACAGCAGTCGAGCTTGCATTTGCTTTATTAATCAATTGCGCTCGGATATGTTTTCCACTACAGCTCCAAAGTAACTAGCCCCAAAGAAACTCAAAACTGATGACAGAGAGAGTCATCTTCAAGTAGAAAAACCCAGCCAGCCCCTGACACATTTCCAATTCAAATTGTCTCGCTGTTTTTTTCAAACATTTTTAAGCTACATTACATTTAATGAGGGACATCTAAAAACTACATTTTCTGACATTAAAAGACAGAATTATACCAAATCGACTTAATATAAAATTATCTGATAAATTATGTTCACATCATCATAAGATAAAAGTCATCCCTCCCACTGGAATCTACTGGTCTCCAATTAGTACATGAATTTTAACCCCCTTTTCAAAAGTGTCTAATCAATTATTTACTAAAATGGCAGAAGCAGACCTTGATAAGACCATGAGCTGAACACATAAGTGGAAGGACTGTAGATCTCTGTCTCTGTATGCATCTGTGTGTAAGTGTGTGTGTGTGTGTGTACAGAGAGGGGTGAATGAGGATAGAGATCTCACCAAATCAGCCCTGCAATGCAGCTAACGATGAAATTAAGCAGTGTGGTTGATTTGAAATAGGTGGTCTCCGTCCGCCTGGCCTTTGGCTGCCATTAGCTGTTCCACAGACCAGTGTTCAGTCAGGACCCTCATCAAGATCTCTCCTCTGCCATATGTGTGCTTAAAGATGCATTGAATGTGTTTTTGATGATGGCTGAATTATTCATTTTTAATCTAGACACTGAAATACCATGGGCTAAACATACCAATGAAAGCCACTGGAAGTCAGCCACATATTAATAAAATTAGCATGCTCTAGTAGGAACATTTGCTGGCCGACAGATGAGACTCTTTGTAGTTAATGGCTGTCCTGAAGTACATCTTGCCAGAGACTTAAGACATCAGTGGTATTCAAATGCCACTATTTAAATGGTACACTGCACAACTAAAGGTTCCTATTAGACAGACAGAATCACTGATCTACTCGAGACAAGACCACCATGGATGGCTTCAGTGTTCAGTGTAGGGCAGTAGGATGGTCTGAAGTGATCACTGGTGAACCAGTGGTACAATAATGTCGAGCTTTACAACTGAAAGAAACATTTTGATCAAGATGTTAGAGGGTAAAGGTGCTTGTATTTGCCTGGCTCTATGTTTGTAGGACAGAAGATTGCTAATAAATAATTTTTTTTGCTTTTTTCTGGGTTTTTATGTGAGCATACCTCTCTGATTATAGAAATTCCATTGCTTGGCCCATCTCAGGTTGTCACCACACAAGAATAGTATAAAAAATGCTATTTCTATACTACTTGTAAAAATGTTAATTGTAATGAACAATATCATTACTATTCTTAAATGGTTTCCGTACCTTGTGGCCTACACACTCCTTATGTCATTAATGTTGCTTTTAGAAATATTTTAGTAGTATTTTTTTTCTCTTATGTTGCTTAACTTGTAAACACAGTATAGGGGTTTAAGTGGGTTTCCCCTGCATAAATAAAGAATAAATAACAATATAATACAAGAATAACATCATTATAAATAAGAAGTTAAAGACTATATGAAATAGTGGTCATTTCTAATCTGATTGTAGCTGCATTTTTGTTTGGTTACTTTCAATACTATTAAGTGTATAATTAATGAACAATGTATGATTTCCAGTAAGTGGTAGCCCCAAAACTAGAAACACGTGAGAAAAAAACACCATACATAAGGTTACCAACAAACAGATTCAGAACTTCTTACTTTAAAATGTGAAAATGTCCTCAATATATACATGTGACAGTTATAGTTTGGGTTTATAGAGCATTTACGGTGTTGATTATTTATACACAGTATAGAGATTTTGAAGCAAACTAACTTCTTTGGTTCATTGAATTACACGGGGGCATGCATGAATTTGCACCGGTATGTTACTTTGTAAGGGTGCCTTGCATCTGAAGCTATGAAGGTGTCAAACTTCTTTTCTGAGTAAAAGTTAAAGTCAAACTTTATAAATGACAGGATATACAGGATATATAAGGAAACAGGCAAACAGATGCTTCCAGACAAACAGCACCACAACAAATGTTCCTGCCCCATGTGTCAGGCGGTATCTAAATCTAATAAAAACTCAAATGTAACACATCGTCTGCTGAACCCCACAGCTGTCGACCTACCTGTACAGCAGGTACTGTGAATATGCAAAGTGAGAAATGCTGGGTTATTAGGCACCACCTGGTGGTGAGTATGCAAGGACACCCTCCCTCCACCACTGACTCTCAAAGTGAGGATGAGAGGTTCTCAGATCTGCTCATAAGCAATTCCAGAGTCTGTGTGTTTCTATGTATTTGAATTACCAGAAAAATGGGAAGTTAAGGTATTCAGATTTTACACAGCAGACACTTACACATTATTTACTGTCTTTGTTAAACATTAAAAAATATATATATATTCGGGTCATTCACATACATTTGCAGCTTAACAGCAATGATAGCTAAGCAGCTACAATGTGCCTTATGCAATAAAGTAAAAATCAACTAAACTTTAAATAACAACCAACTTCCTTTTAATAGAAATACTGACTAATAATGGTTTATGGGTTAAGATTAGAGGAGGTGACACAGAAACAGCTAAATAATGTGCTTTCCAGCAGACATTGTTATCTTACAGTAAAAGTATTTTTAATTATGTTACACAGTGACACATTAATGTAGGTAACCCATAGGTCATCTAATCAATAATGTAAAAAAAACAGTTATTAAGGTACAAATTAGAGACAAATGACAAAATAGTATTTACATAGAGTGAGTTGTCAACATGGCTGGACATTTGCTGATTGATCTGTCATCAGTTCACTCCTTAAATTGCTGTTATCGTGTTGTTAGATTACAATGAAGCGAGCCTTAACTACTTGTGTTTCCTATTATACTGTATACTTCAGATAGGAGCTACCTTTATCCAGCACACGTGTGAAATTCCTTTGAATAGCATTCAAACGTACCTGGCATTGCATTAACTCCTCTGATAAACTCTTCACCTGTTCCTCTAAAACCACGATGCGAGTGTCGTCTTTGAAGGACATTTTGGGACTGAAAAGGAAGTAAAAACAACAACTGAGCGAGTTTGGACAATTTGACACTCGTGAGAGTGTATGAAGACTGTACATATATCATCATGTGAGCACGTTTGTACTCAATCGGTGAATTTGAAAGCGAATCGAGTAGGAATATGTACTTTTCATCATACGTTAGCTAGTGATAACGTTGAGTAAACTTATAACCTGTTGTCTTTAGCACATTTGCAGAATGACAGCCAAGCCCACATGAAGCCCTTTAGGAAACACTAACATATTTATTCTCTTACCCGTTTTGATAACTTGCTCCCCTGGCATATAACAAGACTGTAGGAGAAGCTTCACAGCACTTTGGTATTATAATACAGTGCTACTGTAGCTAACTTAGCTAACGTTAGCCACTTGGTAAACATTCATATCTCCCGTTTCTCTTCTGCCATTGACAGCCTTCCGCGTTAAGTCAGAACAGCGTCCCTGCGTATATCAACGGCAGCGTTTGATTATCCATTAAAGGTACATTTGTAAACCCTTTCTACAAAACCAAAACAACTTTCCTCAGTGAATCACACCGTTGTCAATAGCTACCGTAATGCTTTCCTGCTTTCAAACAAGCCCGCTGTTTTCCGTTTCTGTCCCTCCTCCCAAAGCGATCACGTCATTTTACGACGGCTGCAGTTCACGTACGGCAGAGTGATCCGAATCTGTATGCATTGGTTTCCAAAGGCTGGCCCGGGTACCACAGGGCGTCCTTCTGGGCGTTTCATGTGGTCCTCAACACAGTTATGTTTTCTAAAGGCTAATTAAGGAAAGAGGTGACACTCTAGTTCAAATTTTCATACTATTAACAAACCCAATGTTTATTTCTTACACTAATGACACTAAAATTGGCTTATAGAGAGATTGCAGATTCCTTTTTTCATTATTATTTTTTGTCTATTTGATGTATTTAAATGGAAAACAACACAAAATAAGTGTAAGGCCAAGCTGCATGTATATGATTGTGTATATGATAAATAAACATGATTAGATCTTTATAGCAGCCAGAGAACTTGACATTAAATCGCCCTCATGGTGACTCCTTCCATCAGCCCATGCCTCCCACTGTGCTCTCATCAGAAGCACATTTTAGCTGACCAAGACCAACTCTTAAGATCAAGTCCAAACCACCATGGGTCAAATCTATTGGCTTTAAATTATAAAAGCCTATATATGTGAAAGAATTTTTAATTATCTAATGCTGTGGCTGGAGAATATGCTACAGTGTGTGCAAAGGTCCATTTGTTTTCTCGTGCACTTCTTCACGTTCCTGTGAATGACAGGTCATGTTAACAAGCTGTTAAGAGTCTTTAATCAAATTAATTTATATGTGTTCGGAGTGAATGACACAAACACAACATTAATCAAGTAAGAAAATAATAATTTGGATGATTTCACAGTTTTTCACGGAAGTAATTTTGACCAAGCCAATTGTGAAAAATAAGAATAATGACGTATGAATTACATGTAGCTGCCTCACTGTCACACTTAGATTAATATTATTACTAACACTATCAAAAGTCAAAATGCTTAAACGGCCTGTGGACATCAAGTCCCCTCCAAACATATATATTAGGCCACATTCAAAATACAGAATACAGTCTAAATAAAATATGATAATGTAACAAATGAATCCACACAATTTCTTAGTGCTGTGAGTTTTTATTAGTATGTACACCGAGATACATACTGCCAAGTTTTGATTTATTGTTTGTCATATAATCTGATATTAATTGAAAATTGCCCTTGTATCTTTACATGTAACAAAATACTAAAATAAACTGCTTAAATCACTTAATAAATTAAATTTAAGGCCTTAAGGGTGTTTAAGCAGTCTTATGGGTTTGAATGGTAAAGAATACATTTATTAAGTATGGTCTACTTGAAAAGTACTTTGTGCCATATATTATGACTATTTTTTTACAGAAGTAGCAGTAGTATCATGGAAAATCAAAGGTGGAATGATAAAATATCACAAAAATTGTCAGGAGATATCACAATATGTCAAAATGCTTGTAATGTTAACAGAAAAGAGCTACATATCAATGGTAAGGAGAGATGTTGTGTGCTTTTGTGCTATTACACACACACCCACACACACACACACACATGCACTACATACACTGAGGGTTCCCCTGTGTCTGCAAGTGCTGTTTTACAAGGCTATAAATCCCTGCTGTTATATCAAAGCTCAACAGCCACATGACGGTGAAGAAAAATGACATTGAGATATGGTATTGATCTTTATATGGCAGTTTATGTTTAAAATGTTGTTTTTCTTTTAATAGACACACTTATACCTCACCCCTGTTGATATCTGCCTGGGTTTATATGTTTTTAATGATCTGTTGTAAGGTCAAAGACATTATGCACAATACATTTTGAATCCTCAGTGGGAGCTTTGAGAACTGGATGCAAGCGAGGGAAAGTGAACAAAGACACGCGTTTGACATCTGTTTTTCTGGTGAGACAAGACAACTCCATATTGTGTGGCTAATATACTTAAGTGTCCAGCCAGATTTGGAGCGCAGGGTGAGAGAGAGAGAAAATGAAGAAATATGAGGACTGGCACTCCTCTTCAGTCAGACAAATGTTGGTTCATCTGCTCTGCTTCGCACACACACACGCACATAAACACACACACAGAAGGGGAAAAGATGCAATTGACTTAGCATGATTAGGCTGTTCCTTGACCCACGAACACTGCCTCTCATTAAGATCCTCATTTGTGGAACAATTTTAGAGGCAGTAGACTGGTACATAATGCGCAACATCTGCCTGCCCCCTGTTTCTTGCTCAGATACACAAACTGACACATGGTATCTGTGAATAAGCCTCTCTCCCTCTCCCCCTGTCTTTCTCTATCTCTCCCTCATCATGAGAAATGACCATCGTACGTCTGCAACAGGGTTTTCAGTCTGGTCCTTGCAGTTGCACCTTCTTCTTCAGGTCATCCACAGATTTAAAAAAAGAATTTACAGGACAAAATTCGGGTAGTTTCTCTCATAAGAAATCTTAAAACAGATTAATAAGGATATAGATCATATTGGTAAAATACAGTCTGTAGAAAGTCAAATTAGCACAATTCTCTCTGAGAAAGCTGCTAACTCAAAGGGATCTTTTTTATATTTATAACTTTCCCCTCTTTCATCATCAAATGCGTATAATTTGGCCCCAGACACTTTCAGTTTGTTCTACACAGGCATGTTCCACCATGTTTTGACAGTGCCGCCTGCTGCTGCTCTTTCCTGCATCTGAAGCCGACTGTATTTCACTCTTTCAAGTATTTGTTGTCTGTCCCACTAATGACAGATTAATCCAGATCTTAGAGCATTTTAGGCACATAAAAGGCAGATCTCTCTCTCTTTCATATCGTCAGTGACGTGCATCCTGTGTCAACCTCTGTCATTATATATTTCATGTAATTCATCTAAATGTTTCTTTTGGATGTTGCAAATCAGTCTATCATTGAATAAAAGCAATGGAGAAGACATGGAGTATAAATGTTTTCAATTGCTGATATTAAGCAGCCTGTAGTTGTTATATAAAAGAGCAGCATCGAGCCATTATCTGTAGCTGCTGATCCTGTGGACATGTCCCCAGACAGGGCTGATAATAAAGACGGGCAACCATTCATGCTCCCATTCACACCTACGGACAGTTTAAGTTGACATTACCCTGCATGTCTTTGAACTCTGGGAGGAAACTAGAAAACCAGAAGAAAACCTTACAACAATAGGATTCATATTGAACGTAATTACAAATGACCTCTTAATAACTGATATCTGTAACATAAATACACAGCGCTCAAAGTAGCTATAGGACAGAGAGGTTCAAGTAATTAAACTCACTCATGTGACTGAAACAGACTTTTTACTTGAGACTTTTTTTGTGATGATGAAGATCACTTATGACCGTGGATGGATTACTGATCTAGCCTACAAGGCAGAGGCATCCGCAATTTGTCACTCAAACAGACACACCCAGACCAAGCAGAGACACAACGAGAACACAAAGAGACAAAAAACAACTATAAATAGACACAAGTGACTACAGGAAGACACAAAATAATGACATAAAAGGACTATAAAGATACACAAAATAACTACGAAGAGACAAAATGACAAATCAAAGACATAAAATGGTGACAGAGTTGCATAACAACCACAAACAGATACAAAATGACCAAAAAAGACACAATACAACCTCAAAAAAAGAAAATAACTACAAACCTAACACAAAATTAATATTAAAATACACAAAATCATGAAAAGTTGTAAAACAACATCAAAAAGGAGGCAAAACCATCACAAGTCTGTGTCTTGGTCCTGTGTCAGAGAGGTGTTGTCCAGCTGGATTAAACCAATTGCTGTGTTGTTAAATGGAGATTATGAGCCTAACCCAACCAAATTACATGACACTGACATTGCACAGTATGGTTTAACTTCCTTACCGGTTTCCACAGAATATGACTGACTCAGACATATAGCTGCAAATATCGAACGACCCTTGTTTGAAGATGTCTTTGTGGGCCTCTTGTGTCTAATTGCCCAACTGTTAAAATGTGAAGAGCCGCCCCTTGAAACAAGACAGCTCTTGCATTGACAATCCCAATAAGCATGCTTGTCTCACTTTGGTTCTGCCTCAGTGGAGTCACAGGGAAGTTCAAGAGCTCGGCAGCATTTAATCTACCAGGGGAAGAAGTGACACAGAACTGTGATCATGCAAATGCACCTGCATGAAAAATTCAAGAACCAAATGACAGGCCCTGGTGTGCCGGCGCTGACAGAGGAAGGAAGAGAGGCACATCCCGGGGAAAAACATGACACTCCGTGGAGAATTGTGAAAGCACAGTCTCCGCCTGCCGCCTCAGGTAAGTGGGGATATCGTCTGCATTAATGTGGCCTAGCTTTGATGCTGAGGGAGGAAAGAACCTGAGAGCTGCGGGAGATGACAATAGATACTAAAGAGTCACAAGTCCCCAGCTTTAAAGGAACATCGATTGTACAAATGCCAGGTGGGACGTCAAACCTGCGCAGTGTTTAGCAGAACATCACTCCCCCTGCATGGAAATGAGACAGGCTCCAACATGTGAGCCACAATAAGTCTTTGAACACAGTCACTTTGTAGCACAGCTGATGACTCTGTTTGTTAAGTGTTTCCTTGTTGAATGAGATTAGATAATAATAAGCTGTTATCACACTGAGAGCCTTTTGAAATTGAAATTGGCCATGACAAATCTCTGAAACTGCTCGCTAAATTCATGTTCAATTGCTGACATTTTGAAGCTTGTTGGTACACATTTCTATTCAAGTGATGCCCCGAGGAGGGATATTATGTCTCTCGCTGGAGTCCGTGGGAGAATTATCAGCCACTCTTGACCTCAAGCATGAGCCATCCTCATGCTGAATCCTGTGAGACCTTGGACTGCCTTACAAAACCCCAGGACAGAGAAACCATTGATTTCCACTTCTCTTCCCTCCTTTTAGCCTTTAGACATACAGTATCTGTGCACCTAAATCAGACTATTCTAGCTCAAAACATTTCCACGTCACAAACATTACACTCTGGCTTTGCCGTCATGTGCATTTCTGGATGCATGTGATGTCGCTGACCTTGCGTAAGTCCCCCCCCACCCCCACGCACACACACATGCTGTGTGCACAAGCCCTCTTGTTCATGTCCTAACCCTAGCCCCAATGAGATGGCGTGAACCTCTGTTTGACTCCCATCTGATGACCTTCTGGTCCTATTCTCAACAGACAAGAGCCCTCATAAAGGAGGAATTGATCCACACAAGTTTGTGTGTATCCGCAGTGCCATGAACCTAAGGGCCACACTCACTCACGGCTCACCCAACTAGTGTGCCACCCCAACCCCAGTTAACCCCCCCAGGATGTGTGGGAACAAGGAGTCAAGCTATTTCCCTCGGGCTCCTATGAGAGAGCTTGTCCTTTGCTTGGTGAAAGGGTAAATTAAGGTGGTGAGGTTGTATTTAAGTTCATATTTCCCTTGTGTATGAGAGAGGAGACCAAGGACATGGGACATTGATCGCCCTGAGTAAATGTTGTCCAGTCGGAAAACAGCTTTTAGATGAGAAAAGTAGTGCTCTTATTTCCAACACCAGGGCTTCCTACTCTATGAGTTAGGAGGGATCAAAGTGAGAAATTGAGACGTTAAACTGTCTTTATGTACAGTTTTACTTCATTGTGTTGCTCATGAACTCTTTTTCTCCTTTTTTTATCCAATATATGCTACCTGACTCATCATGATCCCTTTTGTGCTGTTCTTTTGCTGATCCAAATTGAGGGTCAAAGAATAAAGGATGTCATATATAATACAGATTGTAAAGCCCTCTAAGGAAATAAAGTGATGATTTTTATCATTCAAAAGCGTATGCACAACAGTAAAAACTACAATGTTAGGTTAAGGGGCCAAAAGTTTAAGGTTAAGTTTAGAAAAAAGATCATAGTTTGGGAAAAAGAAGTACTTCAGTGCCTAAAATAAACAAGTGCTTCTGTACTTTATTTTCCATGTACCACATTAAGCACTCATGTATGGAAGTTAACTTATATATGGAGCTTAAAATAACATGTT
>CAFUXE010000196.1:151195-174828 GCA_903364295.1 Serranus cabrilla
GCCTTACTTTTCACAGGTATAACAGTGAATGGGAGCAGCAGTAATAAAGAACCCTTGGACTCATCAGCTGCCTCCTAATTTGCAAAGACGACTTACAGTACGAGCCAGTCCTCTGGAAAGTCTCACTGCTTGTGGGGATGGTTAAACTGACCTTTGTGGACCTGTCTATGCTTTGCTAGTGACTGGAACTTAATGAACAGGAGGACCTCTGTGGATTTGATGGATCTGCAGCTGCTGATGGCCTTCCCAGGAGGTGGAACACTTCAGTAGCAGGTTCAATAGCTCATTATCAGTGGTCCCGCTGGATAATTAGTGAGCAGTGGGATCCTGTCACAGGGACAAATAAACATGTACTCACCTTCTCTATCAGGCTGCCTTTGCTGGTAACTTATGCAGTATATATTTAATGCCAGGCTGAGCTCATCTGATGCTGTATTTTATACTTAGGTCAGTTCTAATATTAATACCAACATTTCTGTCTGTTTGTGTGCTTTACTCTAAAGACCAGGCACCACAATATGCACTATATGTGATATTTTATAGTTGAGAAACAAACTTGTCAGTGCTCTCTGGTGGACAAACAATGAGATCAGCAGGATGTGTTTAGCCACAGTGATGCTGTGTTGGGCTGTCATTACCTTTTATGCCCACCAGTTACTGTGGATAGCTGTTTTCCAACGTTACAATTAAGAATTTGTATATTTGTAGTTTTTGGGCTTCAATTTACTTGAAGAACTACAGTAGATTTATGATGTAAATGATAGAGGAAAAACACCCATATCTCCTTTTCTTTTTGGTTTCATCATTAGGTTTGATCTTGTTATGTTGTAAGCTCTTCTCCACAGGTGCTTCTTGCTCAGGTTGTCAAGTTTCTGGTGCACAAAGCAATAAGCCCAACACAAATGGACAAATAGAATGAATGAGCGAACAGCGAGTGCAGGAAGAGCTCATGGGAGTTGTAGGACCGTAGTGTCTAACTGCAACAGGCTTATTATTTCACATGCATTTTGTGAAGACTACGATTATTCCACCAAGGGTGCAGGAAGTCCAAGGGGCCATTTGGAAATCAAGAGTAGATGGAGACTTGTAAAATGACCATGGAAGGGTTAAAGTGCAGTCAACATGTTTACACATTACATGTTGGATCAGTGGTTAAATACGTGTGTATGTGATCAAGCGAAAGTAAGAAATGTACAGTGTCACACACATATACTTCTTGACTGTAGGCAATACACTGATGATTGATGAGTACCTCATACAACCTCACTTCAAAAGATCCAAACTGACCCTTTAACAAGGTTTCTCAACGTAACCACAGAAAACAAAACCCATGCTCTCGTTATTATGAGCAGATATTGCATTGGATGAGTGAATATTGCAGGAAAATCTAGTGAAAAACCTTGTCAGTAAACACTTAATAGATACATTTTGTGTGAAAAATTTGTGATTTAACACTCACTTATCAAAGAAAATGAAAAAACAAATGATTACACGTATTTGCTGCAAACTAAAGCCCACATATCTTCCCCCTAACACATGCAGCTCTACTCTGCACCTGAGCTTCTTACCTTTGTCAGAACATTAAAATGATAAATTAACTTTTTTGCTTCAACAACAATACGATAACAGGATGTTTGACCCTGCGCATGCAGCCCACCCAGCAATACAGAAGCACAACTGTTCCAACAATTATGAACTAAAGAAATAGCTGGGAGCTGAAAATAGAGTATGGCTATTAACACACCCACTATCATAACTTAAGCTATCTCACATCTTGTGTTTGCTTCAGCAGAGATTTTTCATCTGATAGTTTGGCAACATGCTAAGAGCAAAGAAAAAAAGGTCACGTTCTGCTTTGATGTACAGTTTATGTCAGATTACTCATACACAGCCCCCAGTGTCTATATGGTTAATCAGCAGTGCTGAACAGAAAACACTTCCTGCGTCAAATTAAAAGCAGCATCAAAGCACTCGAAGTCCACACAAAGAGATTCAAACACCTTTTTTTTCTTCTGGACAATCCTTTAAAGGCTTTTTGTTTTGTTGCTCACATAAGTACGTAATATCTCATTTAATTAGCAATGTAAGCCATCTGACAAACAGGCATATGGTCCTCGCTCTCCCACGGCCTTGGCCAAGGAATGAATATGCATATCCTGGGACCTCAGTAGCTTGTTACCCTGGAATGAATTCTACACAAGCCTAATCCCTGATCTATTATTTACCCCTTGACCAAACATGCAAGTGGGGCTTCCAGGCGCTTGACTGGGATTCTGCTGCCTCTCTCACCCCAGTGGAGGAGCCAGGCTGAGGCAGCCAGTCACTCTGAGGAGCGCTGTATGTCTCTCTTTCTGCTCCACTCTATCTTCAAACAGACACACATACACACACACACAAATACACACATCCCTCGCTCCTTCAACTCTTCACTCTTGAGATGTCTCAGTCAAATGTTGAGCAAATCCTCATAAAAACAAGTGCACAATGAAAGTTTAATGAGCGCGCCCACTTCTGAGGGATATGAGGGACACAACTTAGGAAATCAGTGTCACATCCCTGCAGTACGCACAGAAACCATAAACTATTTCCAACTGCCTAAAAACACGCGTGCATGTGTGTGCGCACGCGTGCACGGGGCTGCGTGCGTGTGCTGTACCCGCGAGGGCAGAGAAAGTGAAAAAAAAAAGTTTGCTTTAATGAAACGCAGCCACTAAAAGTTAATACAGCGTTTAAACGATGGCAGGAAATTCAAAAACATTTTGATTTATTTTGTATTATTTATTTCCCATTTGGCTGATCTTATATTGTTTTTTAAAAAAAATTGAATATTTTGACGATCTGAGCTAAACACACACAGAGGGGAAATATCACACAATCCTCGCTGCTTTTCAAGCGTTTCCACGCGCTGTAAATGTGCCGATTTCTTATCTTGAGGCTTGAGGGTTTTTTGGGGAATTTTTTTTGTCGCATAAAGATGTGACTCTTCCTCTCTGACACAACATCGTAAATCTACTCATTGGGGGCACAGAAACTCTCCGGACCCACAGTCACTCGGGTTACAGTCACACACGGCGTGTAAAAAGTCTGAGTCTGAATTCACAGCAGCCACCTTCTCTCCAGCCCCGGACCGTCCGCAGCTCTCCTCGGCGCACTGCGCTGACTCTGCAGAAGGAAATCATCAGGGGAGTGTATGTAGGAAGGCGTTTTTAAAAAAAGCGTTTTTCTAAAAGGTAGGACAAGCAGTTACAACACAGCTTCTGGTTGTCAGCGATCCCTGCTGTCTCCTTGACTTCACTTTACGGTTTGGGAGAAAAGAAGAGGGGGACAGAGTGTCGTGGTCGCGCGTTCCTCTCCGCGAGACCGACGCGTTTCCAAACGTCTTGACGCGCGGTGAAGAGGCTCGGACACGGCGGTGCTCCCGGTAAAAAGAGTGACTGTTTCCCCGCGTTGTGTGCTAAAAAACTGTCATAAACGGCGATGGTACGTTTGTGAAAGAAAACACCGACGGTGAATCACTTCAGACAGCGTGCAGTATTGAAGAGGAGAAAGTTCCCCACTTGAGGGCGAAATCAGACTTTTTTGAGGACGCCAAGTTTTGAAAAGTGCCAGGAGCCCCGGGGTCTGTCAGATACAACATGCAGCAATGGTAAATATGATTTTTCTCCTCGTGCATATTCATCTTAAACAAATCAAACACCACACAAGAAAAAAAATCATAAACTTGGTAACTTTTTCACAACTCCTGTGCTGCTCTGTCATCTGCAGTCATTAGAGCAGAAAAAAGTTAACCAAGTCTTTATGAGAACTTTATTTCCCACACTTGTTTCTGATTTACATGACCCACTGGCTGGATTTGTTTATTTGCTTGCATTTAAAAAGAAAAATAATTTCATCTGCTTGTTTTGATCTGTTCCCTCCTTCTTTTCCTTCTTTGTCTTGCAAAATCAAATTGTTGCATGTGTGAGAATAATAAAGCCATAATCAGAACCTTGAATCCAAGTAAGTTAGTAAAATATTACTTCCCTTAATATAGTTTTATAGCTTTTGTCACGTCTTTAAAAGCGTTACTCAATGCTCTGCTCCCTAAAGATTTTAAAAACTTCTGCGTGACATTAAGGGGCAACTCCAGACACAGTGCAATGAACTGTTTAATTGTTTTAATTGTTTACATGACTTTTATGTGATAAGCCACTTCATGCTACCTGTAGATTTGGGCCTTCGCAGTTAAACGCACACACACTGAATGCAGTAATTCAATGCAATTTAGTCCAATGTGTTCAGATAGGAAACACATATAGACGGGCCCGATAAAAATGTGTTCTGTGTGGTTACTTACATAAATGTGAGCAGACTTCATTTCATAGCTGGCAGCAACATTTCTCAAGTTATTTTTTTCAGGGCCTAAAATCCCTCTGCTGAAAATCCTGCCTCACCTTTCTGCAGAATTCCTTCTGGTAGTGCAGTGGTGTTATTTTTCTGCAACATTTTATTGATTTGTTGAAATATTCACCGTCTTGTTTTCAGTTGATATTTGGTGTCTGTGGAAGTCTTTATCAGAGTGGGGTCTTATACAAAAACAGTCCAGTCTGCTCGTGTTAGATGTGATTAAAATTGTTGCTTTTTACGATGCAGTTTATTGGAGAGAAACTCTTTTATCTGACAGATTTTTCTTTTGCTAAATACACTTGTTTCAGCGCCTGTTTATGCGCCCCTGTGCTACGGTACCTCTAAAGCAGAAACTCTTGGCCAACCTGCGACAGTGAAACACAAGCAGAGGCACACAGAGGCATTTCATGTCAGTGTAAGACATTTCAGCGTGGACATATCCGAACGCCTCAGGAGACGGAAAGAGAGGGAAAGAAAAAGAGAAACAGTGAGAGAGACATTGAGATGAATGGCCCCACTTAAAAGCACCACAAAAGTACCTTCACACTTTCATCAGTGAGATGTGTGTGAGATGAGTGTGTAGCACGGTACTTTGGCCTGGTCTGAGTGTGTGTCAGGGGTGTTTCAGGAGTCTGAGCTGGTGCTGCTTCTACACTGAAGAATGCCAATTTACATTCCTCGAGTGTCATTTCATTACTTTTATCTGCTTGCTGCTTTATCCCGCTGCCAGACCAGTCAGATCTGTGCAACTCAAATTGCAAGTCATTTACCACACCAGTTACTCAGGCTGGGTATCACTCAAAAACATGTGATACCTGTTCCTGAGTGATGCTTTGTCACTATCCATTTAACAAAAATAAATAACACATTACAGTGCAAATCTTTGCTAAATTTTTTTTTTTTAGCTCCTTTACATTTGTCTGCCTTGCAACCCTCAAGATGTGTAACGTCAGACAGCCAATCACCTGCATTTATAGATCTTGGAGCAAACAGGCTGCAAGCTTATTGGCTGACTGATGATGATGAGATTTACTCAAGGAATTCTGCGATTCCACGATAGCATAAAATCAAATATCATGATGTTTAATAGCTCAAGACTGATACTTTAACTATATTCTGTTTTCTTTTTTCTTTTCTTTTTTGAGGCATTTTCATGTTTTGTGTTATAGTGAGAGGGAATAAAAGGGGGAGACGTGAGCCTGGGCTGGATTCAAACCTATGCCCTCTACAGAATGTCCCTATATTGTGTTTTTTACAGAATATCTACACAATGACATTTTTGATAAATAATCATCAGTTATGTGGATATAAAGACGACACAAGTAAGGGAAATAATAGAACAGTAAAAGAGAGGTAATTATTTTTAAGCCTTTCCTCAAAGTCACTAACTCTTACGTCGACTTGATTTGATTGACAGATCTATAAAACGGAGTTTCTCCACAAAGAATCGTGCAATAAGCACCTTTTTAAAACTTGTGTTTAAAGGTTTCTTTAAAATTACTCATTCAGGATGAAAAAAGCATAAAAAAAGGACAAATTAACACATTGTTGTTGAATACGACCAAAATGCCCGATTAGTCGACTAACCGACTAACATGGAGCAGTCCTGTTCATTTTTCTTTAAAGGAGCCTTTAAAGCTCGAAAAATGTAACACTTATGATATCCAAAATCTCACACAATATCCGGTCTCATATCAGGATATCGATATTAATATGAGCCAGCTGCACTAAATAATACGTAAGGAATTCAATCGGTGCCATATAGTGTCAAAGTTTGGTACCCGGCCCTTTAAGTTACACAAGCTAAAATCCTTTTTATGTGTGTTTTCTTTCTCTCTCTCTTGTGTCACACAATTATATACTTATTACATTCTCAGAGTTATTGGCAGAGAATAAGTGCTGGTGTGTTGCTGCAATAAAAAACATGAACTAAAAAAAAAAAAGACAACAACAAAATTCCACCTAAAATAATAACAGTGAAAATGTCGAGGTAAATGTCCTCGTTACGCCGTGAGCAGATTCAGCCTATAGCGCTGCTACGTGAGGTTAAAGAAAAAGTTAAAGTTGTCAGCGAGGCTGCAGCTAGGTCGTGATTCCTCTGGGTTTGTGGGAATCAGAGAGGGGAGAGTGTGTGAGAGTGTGTGTGTGTGCGGGGTGGGAGCCACTGGTTAGTCGGTTCAATAATCTGCTGGACAGGTAGGCCTGTGACGCCCCCCTTAGAGAGGCTGCTAATGAAGAGAAAGGCTGCTTAGTGGTGCTCCGGTCTGACCCCACCAACCCTCCCCGTCCCCCCTGCTGGCTTCCTCTGATTACTGCTCACATCGAGAACTCTTTCCTCCTCTTCTCCCTCCACTCCATCCTCTCCATTTCTTACTTTCCCACTCCCTGCCTTATCTGAAAAGAATGGGTGCATAAAGGATCTATTGAAAACCCATTTATATATTTCCTGCTCTTGGCTCTTTTCACTTGTGTACTTATTTATTTCCATATTAATGTGATTAATTTAATAAGATAATCACTACTTGACCTTCATGTTCAGGCCCGTTTTCTTTGCCGTTTTAATCGTGACGAGGCTCGAAGAATTTAACCCCAGCTATGCACGGGTGAAAGGAACCAGGGCAGACCTGGAAGAAAAAAACAACAAAACAAATTTATTTCAGATCAAGAGAAATATGTACTTTCACTCAGGTATAGATACTGAGCCTCGACAACATCAGAGCAGCATTCTTGCAGTGGTTTTATTTCTGCAGGAGTGGGTCATTGCTGTACTGATACGGCTCTGCTGCTCCTCTCCATCTGTCCTCAGCCCCAATAATCTCTCGAGTGACTGATAGTGTGTCTTGGCAGTGACAGAAAAGGTAATATTTTGAGAGGAGGAGTGGGGTCGTATACCTAGTGGTGGCTTTAGATGAAAATCCTCGAGCAAGACACTGTAACCGAAGCTGCGGGCTGCAGCGACTAAACAGAGACACTGTGAAATGTTCAAACAAATTGGATGGCAGGAGTCCTAATTTAATAAAGAGCACAGTGTGAGACGTACTTGATTTAAAACAACACACATATAGTAGACATAATTATATTTCTTGTACCTCGGCACACAAAGTGAGAAACTAAATCTTCACACACTTACTCATGAAAACTCTCCAGTTTCCTCCGAGTGCGTTATGAAATTTTGGTTGCCGTGATTCTTAAAAAAAGGGAAGTAAATAAGGTAATGAATAGGGTTAACAGCTGTTATGACACGAGCATTTAAGATGTGTTTAGTCTTGTACTATCATGCAGATTGATATCTCAAACAGTTTTTCATCTGCTAAATGATAGTATTGTTTCGGTGGTGTGAAGATCACACTTTGAAATGGCAAGTTAATGAGATTAAAATCAGGCTCAGTGCTACAAACTGTGTTTAAACTGTAAGCTGATACTTGCACTTACATGTGTTAAATTTTTCGTCTCATTTTTTCTTCTTCTTCTTCTTCTACGGGCTTCATTTCACATGCTAATCCAAACACTATCATATTCCTTAAGGAGGGAATCAGGAAAACTTTGGTCTCAGTACACGAACACACCCAGTGTGTGCAGAAGCCACACACTCCCTCAGTCTTTATTTGTTTAAAGTGAGAAATGATAGAACACATTTTGCACAACTCAGCCTTTAGAAATACACCCTCTGCTGCGTTTTTCTGCCTTCCTAGACACAGTCGTGATTCGTACATTTTCAGCTGTAATTTTGGGGGTCGCCTTAATTGATTCTGTCCAGAACTAATTACCGGCAACTGCGTAAAATAAACACTTCAGTGTCACTGGGTGGCAACTGTCCGATCGGTAGGGAAATTACATTTCACTTGTAATCCATACGTTCTTCAGCGGGGCTAGAATATAATTCATGTCGACGCTATAGAAATACCAGAGACGCTGGACTTGTGTAACGAACAGGAGTATAGTTGTAACCAAATGGCTCAGTTGGGAGGTATAGGGTTATGTGGTATAATTTATATTTTATAGCTCCCTCCTGCACTGACTGCACTCCAGAATAAAGTTGTTCGATTTTGTTCCATGAACAGTGAGTGAGAAAATCTGGGATTTCACTTGTGATGGAAACTCCAGACACCACTTTGTTCCTTGCTTTCTTCTTGTATTTTTTATTTTCCTGTTGAGTCTCATTTCTTGCTCTCGGATAAAAAAGACACCTAACTGCTGCTGTTTCGGTACATACCGTAAATGTGGATGTTTGTTTGTTGGATTGTGTGCTGTTTTGTGTGTTTGTGTGTGTGGGCGTGTGCATTAGTGTCCCATGCCTCAGTGACTCAAAAGGCATGGAAAGATCTCCTCAGGCCATACAGAGTGATTTGATTAAAAGAGAATAATTTGCCCTAAAGGTGTCTTTTCTCTTCCCTCCAAAAAAGCTGGTGGAAGAAATCTGATATGACAAGATAAGTGGTGGCTCATGAAAAATTCCTGAGGACTGAGACGTAGCTTGTTGACTTTGGAATTATTGCCCTGAGTGTCTAGTTCTCTGCTAGTAACTGTGCCTGACAATGTTATTTTTACCTGAGTAGCCTTTGAAATGATTCCTCGGCTTCTCAATCCCCATTTCTCTCATTTAAAACCTGTTTATGTACTTTCCAAAGAAAGGACCAAGTAAGGTCCACACTTCAATCCAGACATTTTCTTCTTCACTCTTCTCTGACAGTACACCAAAGTGCTCTTTAATTGTATGATACTTCAGAGTTTTCACTCCATACCGTTTGATAAGAGATTTTAATGCCGGATCAATAAGGAAAATGTCTACGTTGGCTTCAAGTATGTGGGCTTGCCCATTTTATTTGGTGAGGCATGGCATTAAATTAGCATGTACCGGTTCACCCAATCATGAAAGGCCTAATAACCTTCTAATCTAATCTCTATACTGCCACGATCTGGGCATCCCAGTCCAGTTTGTACAGCTCAAAGCATGTTAGCAGAGCGAGAGACAGACGCAAACGGGTAACGTTACCTTTTACATATATTTTACATATTGGAATTCTGGGTTTAAGCTGTATGTTGTTTGTTTGACAGTATTTCTACTCAGGAGTTGTTTCAGCTGCAGTTTCTAGTCGTCCATCTGAAGTTCTTCTGACAAACAGATGAGCTCCTATTTATTTGAATGCAGCTTCTTTACAGGCTGGCTTGAATTTGACTTGCTTTATTTGATCGTCATTGTGAAGTAACCAGTGTATAAATTCCATTCATGCAGGTGAACGGGGAAGAGGGAAGTCACCTTGGTTTTTCAAGACTTTACTTTCACCAAGTTTTATCGAACAATTATTCTTACCTGAATATATTGATAATGTTTGAGGCTCACTTCTAACCTTGTGTGCTGAGTGTATAATCCAGCCTCTATTACTCAGCCTAATGCAGTCTGGTCTCTTTATCCTTGTATGAATTATGTTGCTGAATGTGGATATTACTTCAAAAGGTCAGTGTGTGTATTCTGTTGAACAGTTTCATGTATTCACAGTGGAATGTGTTCATGTAACAATGAGACTTTCGTCCAGACGTTCAATGAACAAAGCCCTCTAGTGGCAAAAGGAATTATGGATCTTGTCTGTTGGAGGCAAAGGAAGACGTGACGTTTTTATAGAGCTGTATGGAGAGGAGGTTGTAGTCGACCACATTCTGTGGTACGCTAGGGTCGGCTGACAGTCATTGACCACTGAGCCCAGCCCAGATTTAAAAGCCCCGCCCACCATCCACACCTACACCTGGGCATGTGTGTTTGCGGTGTCATTTATTAAGTGCTTAAAAAGTAACATTTTAATGGTGCACAGACTGATTTCACAAGTGCAAATGAAGGTGCACACGTTTGTCATATTTTTTTTCCCTCCATCTTTGATTCGTAACAATTTTGGAAGTCACTGACAAATAATAAAAAATGATGAATAATGAAAAATCAGCAAGCTTCTTGCACTTACTGTCAGTCGTTATAAGTTCTACATATATACATGATGTTGCTTGCTGTGGGTCTTGACCTCATGGTTTGGTAAGAACTCATGGATTAACTCTATAGAACTGATTTGATGCAATCTCATAGAAACTTCCTCCTTCAGTCTGATGCCACATGTTAAACCTGACCGTGACATTTAGCTCCCTATCAGTGTCTCAATCTGTGTTACAGTTTCCAAGGAATATGCAGTTTTAATTGATTATGTTGCATGTATTGAACCCCGTGCAATACATCACCACTAACCTGGATGACATGTTAGAAGTCCCACCCGGTGATTGTTGGTGACAAAGTTGCTATTTACGGTGATAATCACAGTAATTAAGCAGTCTAAGGATGATGGGATTTAGTGTGTTTGTTTGGGCCTTAGTTCACTTTTCCTGTTTGAGGGAAACTTTACGCTCATGGAGTTTGTGTGAAGGACGCATCTGTATGTGAGTGTGTGCCTGTGTGCGCATGGATCGTGTCTGTGTGTTTCACATGCATCTGTGGCTGTGTGTTTTTGGAGCTGTGGGGAAATCTGCTGACAGGTAGTGTGTCAGGAGGGGGACAGTGGCGCTTTTGAGACAGACACAAGAGACGAGTCTCAGAGAGATGGAGAGAGAAAGAGGGCCTCTTTCATGTGACTCCGCATTCCACCAAGGCACAGGCAGAGAGAGGCACAAGACGAGACATGCGTCCCCCCTCGTCACTCCCTCTGCCTCCTCCCCCACTGCACCCGCTCTCCTGCCCTCCCCTCCCCGTCCAGCCTCCACCCCTCCACCTCTGCCGGTGACCTTAACATTTATCAAAGAACCCCATGCTGGAATTCCTCCTCAGCATCTGTGTCCCGGTGAGTCAGACGCACAGACACACGTAAAAGTGCACACACACACACACACACCGTGTCGCAGCCCAATCTGTTTTGAATATTGTGGCGCTGTGGAGGGGCTGTCCTTGTTGTTCCCTGAGCTCAAGAGGCTGGCCTCGAGACACTCACACACAGAGACATGGACACATGCTTGCACACACATTCTCTCCTCCTTCTTGTTTCTTTATTGTACCTCCTGTCACTTTGTCCTATTCATTTAACCTTTCATTAGAGCCAGCAGACAGCCCTGTGTGTGTCTGCACAGCTTCAGGAACAATGCCAAAAAAGCCCCACTGTCACAGTTATTAGATTCCTCTGGCCCCCTTTTACCCCGGCAACTCAATATTAAGAGAGGGAGAGTGAAAGAGGGGAGGCAGGATGAGGGAGGAAGAGGGGAGAAAGAGGAAGAGGGGGTGCATGGTTGACGCTGATGCACAACTCCTATGGTGAAGGATCCTCTTGACTTGTCAAGGACATGTGCCACATGTTGATAGAAGAAAGGTCTCAGGCAGAACAAGGAGGGGAGTGTAAGCCACGACAGAAAAGAGAGAGACAAAGAGGAGAGGACAGGCGTGGTGTGACTGTCTTGTGCTGTGGCAAGCAGCACCCTGGAGGAATTAGATTGCAAACAAAAACAGTTTGTGGAGGAATTCTGTTTTTAATGGGCAGCCAGGACGGGCAATCTGGTCCCCAAGGAAGGACGTCTGCTCTCTCTTCTCTGTCTGTTCATCTCCTCTCCTCCCTCCACACTGAGCTACACCAAGAGAAACTCTGTTTTATGACTTCTGTTATAAGTGTGTGTGTGTGCAGATGATGACAAAAAATGAACTCCAACAGATGAAGATAGACTATTTCCTGAGAAACTCTGAAATAGAAAAATGAGTCATCCACAGTTCCCTCAGTAACACATATTCATTAGCTTTTTTTTTTTTTTGTTTAGCTAGCAGAGAGCTGTAATTTCTGACACTTTCGGTTTGAGAAGTTAACACTTTGGATGCTCCAATGACATGGTGAGGAGGGGACTAACAGTAAGTGATATCAGACACAGCCCAGAAACAGGTCTCTGCTGATGTCACATATCCAATATGGAAATGAACAGTCTTTCAGGGACTTGCGGTTGAGTGATGTTGCACTAAATGGGATGATGATTCCAGGAAACACGTTTTTAACCATTAACCAGTCCTAGGAGCCTTGAGTGAAGTGAGATGGAGCAAATATTCCTAAAACAGAAGTGTAATGTTTGTCTTGCTTCAAACAACTATTTACTATGTTGGTTTAGTGGAGTTATGGTGTCCTGAGAATAAAGACACACTGCTTCTGTGTGTGTTATAATAAGAGCTTGTCTGTTCTTTGTTGTGGTAGCCGGTTTAACCACACATGCAAGTTAGTGCGTTTGAGTACCCAGTGCTTTAAAAGTGACCTCTGATGTGATGAATTAGAAATTAGAAGGAGAGTTGTGTGGAGGGAGTCAAGGCTCAGAACCAACGATGTGCTCTGAATGTCTTGTACAGCACCTTTTATCAAGTGCAACCAGTTCCTAAATATAACCATAAAAAGTATAGCTAAGACCGTCTTGCATCACACTAGCTGCAACACCAATCAGGCACGTAAAGTGGGAGGTGGTGTCTGCATCTTGCACCCAGTGACAAAATCTATCCACAGACAGAAATATAAACACCCGGCAAAGTAATCAAAACTGTTTAAATGGTTGTTCCCGCTACAGTAGGTGTCTCCAGGGCCACATTTTGGCATGATAATGCGCACACACACAGGCTCACAAGGTGAAAACATTACCAGCCACATGCTGTCACTGCCGGTAATCATGCTGTCGTCTAGAGCCACAAGCGGATATTGTATTGCAAGATTGAATATTTTGGCTCACATCTTCAGTGTCAACATTTTTGCAATTTGCCAGACATATTTAATTAACAACATTTCCAAATTATACTGATAGGAAATGCAAACCAGATAGCATTATACGTTTCCTTCAAAATGTATTTGCTGTTGCAAATCAAAAATTCATCTTGTTTCTAGTGTACTGTAATTTTTATTAGGACTGGTTCAGGTAATACCTAATAATATCTTCCTCTCTCAAGGCCTTTAAATCCACAAAATCTCTTTGCACCACTTCTCCTATGAGGCACTCAAGTTTGGAGGAATTTTAGTTTGTCATCACAAACTAAACTTCATATAACATGCAGCAAAGCACAGGCTTCAGGTTCACGGTTAAAACTCTTAAGTGTAATCTGAACACGCTGAAGAAAGGCCTTTGGATTTGCTTTGATGAGGGCTGTGCTGCCTCTCTGGTAACACTCGGGAAAACCTCGTGCAGTCCAGTGAAGCTCGGCAGAGCTGTGTTTAGTTCAGTCCAGCCCCGTCAGCAGACAGCGGACAGCGATGCTCCTCCAGTAATACATTAGCTGAAATGGATCAGGGCCTGGAGTGGAAAGGCATTGGTCACTCTGGTGGGGGGCAATGAATCGCTCACAAGTCATTGGTGATTGAACCAGCGCGCACACACACACACATACACACACGCACACAGGCGAATACTCACACACTCTCTCTGCCCTGAAGACAGGGGGCCAGAAACAGAGCAACAGTCTGAACCCTGACCATCAGGCAGCAGTCTTGATGAAGTCCATCTCTCACGTCTGTCACCCCTCCGCTCCGAACCCTCCCTCTCTCCCCCCTCCGAGGCCACCGCTCGCTCTGTGTGACTGACTCTTTATTATCCTCATCCCGTCACTTAGTTAGAGCGGTGACCAGCAGTCTGTCTCTCCTCTGTCCTCTCTGTCATCCCCTCTTCCACCCTCTCCTTCTGCCTGGAGGCTGTCGATCCACCTGTCTGCCCCACATCTCTCTAATTCTCTGATTGGACTCTCTCTTTCCTCTCTCAGGGCTGTAATTGATGGTGGTGTTATTGTGTCCAGTTCTCTGGCCCTAAAGCCGTTCCTTCAGGTCAGCACTACTCTACCATTTAAGACATGGTGGGAATGGGTTAGACAAGGAAAAACCTGCTTTTTTTGTCTCTGTGTGTGCATGTTCCTGTATGTGTACACATTTGTGAAAGCGTTGAAATCAGGGTTATCCATTTGCTTTGTCTGTTAAAGCAATCAAAGCATACCTGATTCCTGAACAATCTTCACAACAATCTTGACATTCAAGCTTGAACTATTTTGTCATTTTGAATAAGGGACAATATTTCCTCAGAACTCCATGTTCCTTCTCAAGTGTAGTGTTTGCCCTTGGACGCCATAGAAATGCACACAGTGGCTTTGATTATGTTCTTTGTCTGGTGGTCCTTTCTTGCAGCATATTTCAACTAAATTTTAAACTATTTTGCAAAGTAATTACAAAGTGCTGTGTGAAGTAGTTTTCAAAGTTTCTGGGAGAAAAGGGAAAAACTCTACCTGTTAAGAAGTTTAAATCCTGATTCTTTATTATTTTCTTACTTGTCACCTGGAAATAATCAAGGTCCTCTTGCTCAAAACGCATGCATATTTTGATTTCTTCTTACTTTCATTTATTTCTCAATGGAAGCTATCAGTTATATTGTACTTCTTGTAGTATTTACAAGGTCAAGGAGGTCCTCAGCCTGAATAATTTGTTACCTGCAAATGTATTCATAGACACCCACCGGAGTTTTTTTTCTATAGCTTGCTTTTGCTATCTATTAAGATGCTGCTGGAACGTAAGTCAGCTGCACTGCTTGGTGAAAGAACAGATGTGGAGTTTAGTTTATCCACTAAGCATTTTCTTTCTCTTTTTCTGTCTCTCTTTGTCCCGGTCTCTGTCTTGCTCTCTCTCGCTCTCTTGCTCTCTCGCCCCCAGTCCCTCCCCAGCATGGACCTTGTATTTATTACCCTCTAAGTAATCACTTTGCTTTCTCTTTTGATAGACTGTTATTGCTCTAACTAGCCGAGGTCCCTATAGGTATTTGGAGGCTTTCCAGTTTTATTAGACAAAGGCCTCATTATTCAAGGCCAGCATTAAGACTACCATTAGATCCATTTGCCCCCTAGTCACATGTATCCAGTTGCAGCCAATTCATATTATAGCCCCTGCACACTTAGTATTTACAACACAAACATGCTCATTCCCTCTTGTCAAAGTTAAATATAGACGATATTGAGAAAGCATCGCCACTTTGTGCGAGGTAGCTGTGAAGTTGTCTCTACTTTACAATAATAATATCTGTGCACACATTACGTAGATAATGGAGTCAACATCAATGTAGAGTAACTTGATTTTTGTTCAAACTTTAAAGGTTTATATATCAGATATAATGACCCTGCAGCTATTGTGAGTCTTTCAAGGTGCATCTTCAAAAATGGTGAAACCAATGAAGAAGTGCCTTAAACCTGCATTATTGCTGATAGGCAGCAGAGTGCGACTATCCTTTTTACAAAAAGAAGTATATGAGAAAATTACCCTACTTCTCATTTGATGTATTACTTCAGTAAATATTTTCCTCACAAGTTTATGGTCTTAATCACAAGTTTAAATTCTTATTCAATACAGCATGAGTCAGTTTGTAAATACAGCCCCATTAGGAGTAAAATAAACTATAAAGTAGGGTATGCTTTAGAATGTGACATACCCATAGTCACTACTGTGGGTATGTCCTCAGGTTCTCATTGCTCTTAAACAGCTCCGACCTCCTGTCCAAATATGGCCATAGAAATCCAATTGGCTATGGCAAAAACCCAAACTTGAGGCTTTAAAACTGCTGTCCACAAACCAATGGGTGCTGTCATGGTGGCTAAGACCAGTTATGTATAAAAGGGAATAAAACCTCCAAGCCTCTCAGTAGGCATTTCCATTGCAGTGGTTGACTGATTTAAAACTGGCTTTGAGACGTACTGTTAGCTTAAGTTGATGCTATGAACTGGAGTCTCAAATGTTAATACGTTTAAGACATGTTTGCCCCTTTTTTCAACATGCCAACTTAGCGTTGGTTATAAACCTTTAGCGTTTTGTAAAACCACTTCACACACAACATTTGTTGCCATGCTATTCGGTAAGTGGAATTTAGCAAACTGGGCTAACTAGCCTAGCTTCCAAGCATTAGCATTGGTTCCAACTGGATGGCATTTTTTGGTCAAGTTATAACAATACCTGCTTTGGCAACATTAGTCAGCTCTCTCTCATGAGTGAACAGCTGAAGTGCTTTTACAAAACATTTTTAGTGCCCAGCTAAACAGATAGTGGACAAATTAAATCAAGTATCAACTATAGACAGTGGCAAGTATTCACACTGCTGGAAAAAAACAGATTTTAGAGGAGCTATCACTGCTAAAAAATCAATAAAACATTAATGACAAACAAAAGTCATTATATATACTTAATAAAGACTAGATTCACTGCATTAGTTTAGGATATGTGTAGGCTACCTTATGAATGGACAAACACCGTCTACACCACGGCATGATCTCAAAAGGAAAACCACAGTTCAGTTAAAAGGACTCTGAAGCTCACTCATAAGTATGAAATAATCACCAGTTTCACTGAACACATATTGTGTTCAGTCTTTCGTGGTCCACATAAGTTTATAATTGTGACTTTGTCTTCAGGCAGCCAACGCGCCCTCTACCCGGGGGATCCAAAACATAAACAAACAAACAGACAGATGCTCAACTTGTGGCGGCGAGACAAAGAGATTTAAGGTGCCCCAGTTTTGATTTCTTCCACTTATTTGTTGCAGCTTTTTAATTTCTTTGTAGCCACCTGTGTGTCCAATATGGTGCTCAGCCCTCCTAATCGATGGCCCCTTATTGGGTTTCTGCGTTTGGTCAAATATCTCATCGCTTTCTGGCCCCTCAGGCAACAAGATCCAAACTAATAAGAAATCTCCTCAGTCTCTCGGGTTGGGTCTACAGATGAAAAAAATGATTAGTACAGAGATAGTATGTATCTGTGACTGAAACCAGATTTTCAACAGGTTCGCCAAGTTAAAACTAGAAAACCTCCAACAAAGAAGTTGACACGCTGACTGATCTTGAAGAGGATGTTAGTCCATGTCCGTGCCGAACCGGATTAATTTGAGAGAGTTTTCTCTCTGCTCAGCTTTCTGTCCAAACTAGGTTTTTCATGCCCCCAAATGGATCTTTTCAAACATGTTCTCCTGAGTAGTAGACATACATCTAAATACATATAATACTAATAAAAATGTGTGCATGGTGAGATAATAAGCTTTTCCAAAACACTGATATTAAGCCAACTTTTTTGTCTTTCTGTTTACTCATTTTCAATACCAAAGCTCCAATCTAAACAATATTTTATCTTACTTTGTTTTCTGAAAATATTACAGTTTCTGGTGTACTTTCTGGTGTGTTTCTGGTGTAATTAAGTGAATTTTCTTCACTCAGCCCCAAAATCACAAGTCACAAATCTGCCTAAAACAAAAGGGCAGTAGAGCTGCAACAACTACATGATTGGCAACTATTTTGATTATTGAAGATTCCCGTATATACATTTTTTTCAAGCTAAAAGCCAAACATTTGCTGGTTTAATGCGTCTAAAATGTTAGAATTTGTTAGAATATTACTTTTAATAATACATGGAATACTTTGGATTTTTGGACTATTAGATGGATAAAACCTACCACTTAAAGACATGACCTTGGTCTCTGGGAAATGTGTTAATGGCCTGCTAATCGAGTTTTACTAGATGTATTGCTTGCAAGTACCAGAGTTGGTAAGAATAGACTTTTTCTTTCATTGTTGTTCATTGTCAATGAAAACATCCTGAAAATGCTTAAATCTTAAAAGAGTTTTCAGATTATTTAGCTTCATTGTAGGCCTCAGGCATCAGTGTTTACTCACTGTGGGGATGTCTCAAATGTGCTGTTTGCTACATGTGATGCTTCTGATTGAAGCTTATTGTACTTAAGATCTTCTTTATAAAACCAGTGTCAAGTACATCAACGGCATGAATAAGGTGAGATCCAATAATGTTGCTGAAGGTGTTGGCACAGAATTTGTGGTATAGAAATAAGCAAACTCTTTGTGAATGTTAAAATCTAACCTTGATGTGATTTAACCTTAATCTAATCTTCTTTCTAAACCCTAAAAAATTAAAATGAAACTAAATCTTAAGGCCGAAAACTCAGACTATCTCTTACATAAACAGTACAGCTGCACACATACATATGTATACACACAGACAAGCTCTCACACACACATCAGGAAATAAAAGGTCTCTTTAAAAGTGTCTCAACATGCAAAGGAAGGTCAGAGGAATAGAGAGAGAGAGAGAATAATGCATTAATGTACCACAGTAAGATAACATTGACAGTATCTGAATCTATCTATATCCACATGATTGATATCTCTGCTGTAGGCAAACAGATAAACAGAGTGTGTGTAAGACAGAGAGAGTGGGAGGGGCGAGAGTGTGTGCACAGAGAGAGAGGGGGGGAAGAGAGAGAGAGAGTGCCACTTTGGAGTAAAGCTGTCATTACTCCGGCTGGCGCACTCCCTCATAAATACTGATAATGAGATGTTTTCAGCAGCCTAATCATTTGCCAATGTAGCAGTAGGTAATGTGAGAGGAACACTCTTTCCTCTACTTCTGTCTGGAGATGACACTCCAGATTCTATTTAGTCATTACCACAGCTCGTCTTATAGAGTGGAACAATAGAAAGAAAAAGATTTCTTTCTGCTTTTCGCTGCAGAAAAAAGGAAAAAAAATGCTCGTAGCAAAGGAAAAACAAAAAGAAGAGAGGTTGTGCAGCTCATGCTAAATATCTCCCTCTTTATAGTTTTTATAAGCAACACAGTGGTAATGTAGACTTAATATACAAGTAAACATATATTTGTTTTCCTCACCTAAAACATGACATCATTTGAGAGTTGATCAAACACTATAAACAACCCAGTTTATTTCTTCTTTGCTGTATATATTGAGGAAAGTCTTGTTGTGGAACCAGCTGAGAACAATCTAAGGCTCATCAGAGGGACCAATGCATGAGCCCTGTTCTTTTATCTGCAATTATTTATCTGCTGTTTGAGATTTACAAGTGGCAAAATTGCATTGGCACTCTGCATGTATCGACAAAACCTGAGTAGAACCGCAAACGTGTTGTTGTTTTTTATCCTTATAAAAGTTTTTTACGCTTTGCAGATGTTGGAAAAAGTTTCTGTATCGATAAAAGCAAAATGCAACAAATTGCAGTGGAAACAGATTTAGCAAATAGATAATTACGTACATGAAGAATAGACTTCAACAACCACTTCAGCTCCACATGACAAAAACCGCCAGCAGTTTAAAACAGACTCCTCAACACTCCACTGATGTAACCCTACCTCCTTTAATACATTAAACAAACAGAAATATCTTATTCCCATGGATTTTTCGACAATGTTTTTAAACTATACCATCTTTTTGCACCTCTTCTTCTGCAGTATTATCATGGTTTTCTGACTGCAGAGTTGGCACCACCTACTGCTCCTAATAACTGCAGTGTAGCTGTAGTGTATGACAAACAGCATTGGCATTTTCTTTTGCCAATGTTCTTGAATTCTGACCAAAAGTTGCAATACATTTAGATGGAAACCTGGTTAATGTAATGAAAACTCTTTCCCAAACATTATTAAGCATAGATCAGGAAACAGATTTTTGTGTGTGTTGTGCTGATGAACCAGGTCATGACCTGACCTGATAGGATCATAAAATACCGGTATGAGTCACAAAATGGTTTTTAGAGTCACATGGATTGTGTTGTAGAGCTCTGACAGACCTGCTTTGCTGCTCTAGTTGTAGGATTTGTGGTTTCACCTTTAAATGCTTCCTTTTTTTAGTGGCCTCTACGTGCTGAAAGTTAAGAGGCCAATAAAGACGTCAGGAATTTTTCAAAGAAGAAGTATGGTTCTGTGACAAACCTTGAATACCTGTGTCAAAACACTGTTTCCACAGACAATACTGCATATGTAGCTTGTTTGTGTGTGGCTCTGAGTATTTGAAGCTCCTCTCTCATCATCTGTACCAACAGGTTCACTGTGTGATATCCTAAAACAGTTTGGGAGTTTCCCTCTGCAGGGCGGGCCACATGAAGAGCCTCAGACGCCCCCTCTGCTCTGGCCCCCCCGGCTCAGAACGAACCGAGATCTCCGGAGGCATTCCCAGGATAAAATAAACAAGAAAATGCCTTTGAAAGGCAGCCACTGACACTCAACTATATATATCTTTCCTATGGGCCATCACTCTAATGGGTGTTCCCTAAGAAGCTCTATGAAAGCACTGTACAGCATGTCATCTTCCGCTGCCTATCTTCCACTGGCCATTAACCAGCATCCTTGATCATTTTAATAGTCCCTCCATACTGCATCTCTCCGACTCCACAGTGATTGGACAAACACTGGTGTCCCTGGTGATATGAGAGGAATACATTGAGGAGCTACTGTGGTTTTCCATGGCCTCGCTGTGTATTGTTTACTGGGTCTGCTTGATTGCCCTCTGTCCAAATCAGAGGGTACAGGCAGGCAGGGCAGGGGTCTACAGGGACGCACTGTGTTGTGGACTGTCCCAACGTGCTAAGAATATTCACTCAACCCATGGCTCTGAGGGGCAACCCATCCATAGCTCAGTAAACACACACAAACACACACATAGTGGGAGTCATACATTTGTGCACCAGGGACTATATGGCCGTGCATAAATGTTGGGGTGTGTATTTGAGAGTGTGTGTGTGGTAGAAAGCCATGTCTGTCTCCACGTCACAGATAATTACCCCCTGTGTGACTTTGCTCCTCACAGTGGGAAAACACAGCAGACCCTCCTCATTGACAGTAGCATACAGCCCGACATAATACCGACTATATGCTGTTTGAAATGAAACACCAGCTAGATATGGATGAGTTTGAATATATACATACAGCTTTTTCCTCTGGTCTTGCCATTTCTTTGCTTTATTTTTTAATTAGCTTTTTTTCCCTCATCATCTCTGACCACAGCTCTAGGTCATATAGCTCATTGCAAGTGGCAGCCATTTCCATGAAAGTAGGAAAAAAGAGCTGCTTTTCTCTGTTGTAATCTTCACCCACCTCTGATTTTTATCTGTTAATCCCTCGCTTACAACTCATAATTAAGCTAATTAGACACTCTACCGAAGCACAATTGCACCTCATTGGGCGGAAAGTGGGAAAATTCAAAGAGCAAGGTTACATCTCTGAGTTAGAATTTGATAAATGCTAAAGGCCAACACAGTCATTCGAGCTTTAAATACTTTTAGTAGATGGAATATTTTCCCCTTAATCTGCTGTGCAGATATTTTCAGAGGCGGGTGTTTTTTTTTTTTGAAGCTTCGTGGAATTCATGTTTCATGGCCGTGGTTTCAGAGCAGGTCTGGTCCTCAAGGCTGCCTTGGCTAACCTTGCTAACCAGGAAGGTAACATTAGCATGTCTTATCAGAGCAAAGTAAGTAAGTAAAATATGGCTTTTTTTCATCCAAGAAAATGAAAAACAGCTAGGTTTAAAGAGAGCTGGGACAAATTTGTCTTGTACAACACTCTGTTTTGTATTTTCCGTGACGAAAGAAAGATAAAAAATGCTGCTATCTATAACACACAAGTTCCATCCAAATGTATCACAAATTTCGACCAAATTTAAATTTGGAAAATAGGAATGATTGATTGTTACCATCCAATACAATTACCTGACTATTTGACGTCATGAATATACCTCTAGTGAAAAATATAACAGTCTCTGAATGCTTGCTGATGACTCAGCAGACAGATATAATGTGACCAAAAAGTTGCGCTGCTGGTGGCGTATTTTAAGGTTAATAAAATGCTTCCGAATTAGCGCATATGTAGGGTATGGCATTGTAATCTTACTATGACCAATGACACAAGTTAATGTGAGCTTCAGCAAACCTTATAGGTATCAATGTTAGCCAGCATTGGTAAGAGACACATATAGTGTTAGGGGCGGAGTTATGATAAGGAAGCTCCAGTGAGTCATCGAGCCATAGACACGCCCCAAAGAAATCCTGAACACAGAAATTAGTTTCAATAGCTGTTATGTTGAAACTTCTAAAACATGATTTCAGACAAATCTCTGATTTGACTTTACATTGACTTTAAACTTCTTGGTGAAGTTAAGGCAACAAAACTACTTGGTTAGTCGTTGCTCTTTATACTGTGTCGCCCGACTTCCTCCTTGGAGGCATTTTGCACATCCTGGGTCACGATTACGTGGCTTTAATACAAAATACTGTGCATTGCTTTTTGTAGTCATAAACATGAACAGTGGGTGACAACAGACTGCTGCAGTGGGAAACACCACCCAGAGGCTTGTAGGTTAAACACCGTCTCCACAGTTCACAAACATTTTTTATCCTCTTTTGAAAACGACTCTTAATGTCGGTACAGGAAAAAAAAACACTGAGAGTGACATTTTTTTCTATTTTAAAAACTGACTTTACCAGGAGGCCACTGTCTCATGATGCTGTCAAGTGGTCTTGAATTTTCAGAAGCTGAGTGAAATAAGATTTGATTACCACAGAAAGATGCGAGGGGAATTCAATCTTTATGTTTGTTTGTGCGTGTAAAAGTTTTGACCCTGTCTCTGAGGGTTGTGGTGACTTGATGTTGTTTAGACTCATCTCCCTGCCTTCTCCCCCCCGGAGACCTGTCTTTGTAGCAATCCCCGCATCCTGTTCACTGCTCCGCTGCATCCATATCGCACTAATGATCATGGGAGTGGACAGCTGCTTAATGCAGTAGTGTCATCAGCGCTGCTTTCTGATAGCAGCTCCATTGCACTTGACGGGACTCAAATGCATCTGGTACACATGAGCCCCCCACATTCAGCAGATCGACTAATGTGGTTTTGGAACACCTCGGTAAAGGTGTATTAGATGTGTGCCATATCACAGCTGCAGTGCATGATTACAAGACATATCACATTTGGAGTGTATGATTACAGAACGGGTTCTTGTCGCTTTTTACCGCTCATGATGCCGTCAAAGTGTCGCTCTCAATCACATTATGAACGTGACATAAAAGATGATCAGATTATAGCATTAGAGGGGACTGTTCTGTTTAACTTTCCATAATCTGAAATAGGAATACTTGACAAAACCACCATGCTGCAGTTATTCCCCTTTTCTCTCCCTCCCACATGCTTGACATACTCATGGTTTGGTGGCTGCTTGGCGACCCATCATGCACTTGAGGGGTGCCCTCTCGGCCAGCAACGGTCACCTGACCGCACTATATGCAGTTATCCAATCATGCGCTCTCTCTCTCACACTCCGCTGGAGCGCTCCTGTCCGGTGCAGCTAAAATAACAGCAGAGCAGTTGGAATAATACTACAGAGTACAAGTTTCATAAGAGTGTGAGAGGAAAGGTGCACCCGCTCAAGGTGAACATGTGGGAACTGAAAATGTGGCTGTTTTCTCCACTGGCAT
>CAFUXE010000196.1:185268-202041 GCA_903364295.1 Serranus cabrilla
CCAGAGTGGAGGAGCTGGAGCTGGAGCCCAGGAATGTTCCCCAGCGCCCCCTCAAGAGGGAGGGAGTGCAAGGGAAGACAAGGGCACGGGCCTCAGATGTGTCCTGTACCGCACAATCTTTACGTATGTTTGTTGGAGAAGAGGAGGGGGGCGGTATTTCATCCTTGTCAGTCTTATCCGCTGTCTCAATCTCCCCCCTGCCACCTCCACCCCACCCCTCTCCTCCTCAGGCACTTTGGCAGCGATCAGGCCCAGTTCACAAGACTTTTCTGCGTGCCGCTCCTCCCTGCCTGCTTTCTGTGTCACATTCTTTGTCTTGTGAGTGCCGTGATTTATGGACGGACACAGGAAGCATGTGTGTGCGTAATTGCACGGTTACGGTCAAGAGTGAGTGAGGGGGCATCTATCAGGCGTCCCGAGGCTGTCACTAAAAAATCGATCCATTTTTTCCTCTCGTGATCGCTTCGCTGTGTTAACCACACCCTGAATGGCAGCCTGAAGGTACGAGGACTGTATGAAATGATAAACAGATATTTAACAGGGTATGGCTTCCAGCTAGAAAGTCTGTCTTATGAAACCTTAGTGAGGGCTTTGGCGTGTGCTTGACTTTTCGCTCCCTTTTCAAAGAGTTTGGGTGGCAGAACTGGTTTCTTCCTCCATAGCTGTGCCCTCCACCACCTCCTCTTCACAGCAGTCCCCTCTTTGTTTCTTTGCACCTCCGCCGCCTGTCACTCCATCCAAACTCCTGGTGTTGACAGTCGTCGAGCCAACCCACTCATTTCCCCGTGACGTGTTCAATGGGGCTGCACTGATCCCCGCTGACGACTCTGAAGAGGTGACCACGGTGATGACGATGGACCTGTCCATCCATCCCCCTGCTTGCTCACCCGTGTCTCTCGTCCTCCCATTTGGAAACCACTCTACCTGGTTCGGACAATTACCTCACGTCCACTTGTCTCCCCGTCGCTGCCTTAACTCCTCTTCCAGCCACTTAAGTTGTGATGGGCTAAAAGGGATGCTTCAGCCACCGCATGGCCCCCGCACTGTTATTAGATGCTCAGAGTTTTGTTGACAGCCCGTAAAAAAAGCTGTACCCTCTCATTGTGCGTCTGTGTGTGTAAAAGTGTGCTAAAAACCATACTCCACCTCAATGGAATTTACCACAACTGCTGGGTGTCTGTCCATTAGTAATGTCTCCACATGTGTTTAAGCCCTTTGTCCTTTCTGATAACTGCCTCCTGTTGAAATTGAAAGGGAAAGGGAAGACTCTCTAGTGATAGATTTATGGTCACCATTGGGTCCCTGGTGCAAGTGTGAGCCTGCGAAAAAAATAAAGGGTTTAAAAGTTGACGTGGCACCTGGTCATGCACCGGTTTCAAGGGAAGACTGGCTGAGCAGGTTCGTCGGCACAGACATCTGTATGATTCTTCATGTGGAGACCACATGGGCAGTTAAATGGCCGAAACTTCATGGACAGAGATAGCCAACACTCCTTCAGAAGCAGAGGGTGTGGACAAATGATGATGAGGATGAGACACCCCCAAATGTGTATAGAGCCATCGAGATGACGTCCTTCTCACAAATACAATAGAGCTAGATGGCACTTTGCTTATGGTGCTCAAAGCGCCAAAGGAGTTTAAAAAACTTAACAATAATGCCTCTTTCCAGAATTTTTTGTCCATTTACTCCAGATAGCTCAAAGATGGAGCTATTTTCTTTTGAATTCCAAGGGAAGTGCCATCCAGTTCCATTATAGCCAAAGCAGATGATCTCTTTGGCCAATATTTCTAGCACACTGAAACTCACACCAAAACAATTTAGACTGCCAAACAACACTACAGGTTGGCGGAAGAACATGTATTTTTGATTTTGGGTGATCTGTCCCTTTAAACATTGAGCGGCGGAGTGTTATTTTGGCTTGGAGGTAGATGAACGCGATGTTTATAAGAAAATACATGAATAAATTCTTGCACAAATGTTGTCTACTACTGTTACAAGAAAGCCTAGTTTCAGTGACTTCTTGTCTCTACGAGTTGTTTATTCACAGACAATGTTGTTTGAGCCTCCTTGCGTTTTGGAGAACACTGCAGTGAACAATGCATTGAGCATAAACGCCTCGGTGTGTGCTCAGAGCTTGTGCACCATCTACAGAGGCCTGTACCAGAGTGTCTCGCACGGGCACAGTGCAAACAAAGCTTAAGCCACCATCCAGCCTTTGTCCCGCCACCAAATACAAGCTCAAACACTCTTCCCAGTCTGCAGCAGCAGGGTGGGGTGAGACAGCGGGCCAGCCAGGAAGGTGCATGGCCTAACAGGGATACAGGTCTCAACACATCGCCTCTCAGTCACTGACGCTAACGCTAGCACTCAATCTCCTCTGCCTTTCCAAGACACTTCAGGTGCAGAACACACATTTAAAATTTACACACGCACATTTACGTCAAAGACATTTTTTCCAATGCACACACACACACACATAAACACAAAGTTATGCTTCCTCTCACTGTCATTAGCCATGAGAAGGACTTCAAACACCAGGTGATATCATAGCAGCCTGGGAACAAACAGCGCAGTTTCCTTAATCTTCACATGACTTCTCAGCACTTAGCCGATGCTTAATTGCCAGGGAAAGTTTTAACATCT
Source organism: Serranus cabrilla (assembly GCA_903364295.1). NCBI lineage: Eukaryota > Metazoa > Chordata > Actinopteri > Perciformes > Serranidae > Serranus > Serranus cabrilla. Next base: position 187,912 of record CAFUXE010000196.1, read on the forward strand.
GCTTTTATTCAATAGTCTTTATTGGCATGAGTCACCCTCTATGCTACTGCCAGCCGCTTCCTTCACCCAGTATCATGTATTATATATATATATATATATATAAAAAAGAAAACAGAAAAGGAAAAACAGAATTTAACAAAAAATTCCTGCACACAGAGTGACTGATAAATAAATAAGGTACAAGCCAGGCTTTCATGGGTACTTAGTCCTTGGAAGAGCAGGGTTTTATAATTCCAAAGCCATGAAAAAATCAGAGGGTAACAAGGGGAGTAAAAAGCTGCGCTGCTGTATTTATAGGCGTAATCATTAAGGGAAATGCAATTTGAAGTGGTGGAAGAGGGCAGTGATGGAACTTTGGGGTTTGCTTGTTGCTCCTGCAGGGGCAATACTTTCTACTTTCTGCTGGTCTATCGGTTTCACTCACCCTAATCTTTGCTTTTATCAAAAAGCAGACAGCAGAGAGATGACAGGAAATGAAGGGAGAGAGAGAGACATGGAATGACATGCAACATAGGTCTCCGGCCAGACTTGAATCAGAGAACCAGAGATTCTTTCGTATAAAGTATGCGAGAGGGATTTTTGTCATCTCCCCACTTACAGAGTGCTGTTAGAAACATACATTTATCAACCTACAAGCATCACATTTGATAAATAGTCCTCAATTATCTTACATAATCCAGCGCCACTAGAAGTAATTCCCCCAAACGTCTGAGTTTCAAACTGTGCAGAAGGCAGCAGCCTGCGTGGCCTGATAAACTGTTAATGGTGTGAATGAGGATCAGTAATTATTGTTCCCCATGAAGCTGAAGATGAAATTGGTCAAATTCGTTTCTTTAGACACATTTGAGAGGCCTCTGTGGACACTTTTTATGCTACAGATACAGGACAGCTCCTCTTAAGTCACTGAACCGCTCAAACCTGTGGTTAGAGTGATGGTTTTCCTGTGTTTCCCTCTGTGTTTGTGTGTGTGTGTGTGTTGCAGCAGGGTTAGAGCAGAGCCAGGATGTCACCATGACCTGGTCACTATGTGGGATCATGACTTAGGAAGGGAGGGAAAGATTAAGTCAGAGTGGTTTGGGTAAAGATCTTACGTAGACACAAAGAAATGTGCTAAAATATTTTAATAAAATAATAAATCACATGTAGATGGTATCTGAGCATGCCAGGGGTGAGTGTTTACTGGCATATTACAATTTCTTTCTTTTACAATTTCGGGATCTATTTAGCAGAGGGTCCAAAAAATGGCACACACATCCTTCTACATAAAAGTTTAGTTCGCTGTTGTAAAAAAGGCTGCCGTTTTCATGAGGTTAGGCTATATCCACTGATCTAGTTTTGGGGCAAAAAACTTCCTGTTTATACAGTTTAAAAAGTAAATAAATGCACGTCAATGCCAGAAGTGAAGAAGTTATTAGGACAATGTGATCAAAGGAAGTGACGTAAAATTATGTTATTAGTTACCTAAAAGTTACGTTAAATGCACTATGCACAAGTCAAGTGATGTTTGAATCACAACATGTACATTTTCGACACATCCCCCAAACCTCCCATCCACCCTGAGTGCAACTTCCGTGCTTTATACTCCTCCTCGGTGGGCGAAGGCATTCTCATACGTAATTACGGGTTGTATTTTGCTGCCTGTACAAACAACCTATTGTCTTGTAATACTTAAAAATCTCAATTCATATCAAATCGCCACACAGGTATTATGATACTATGAAATGAGAAAACCATATCGTCCAAACAGGCTAACTAAACGTGTTTCCAAGACGTAGCTGTCCTCCTGAGGTCCCGATACAACTGCAAACATTCAACCCTTGTTCCATTAACTCACAGTCAATTCCAGCTTGGGCAGAAGTATCTGCTACACCTGGCAGGCCTGTGATCTGACACTGAGCCAAGGAATTTGAACAAACAGAGGGAGACTGATAAAATAATCTTTGGAGAAAGGTTAAAACAGACCAAAGGATGAAGCGTCAGTGTCCGGGACAGAGGTAGAGGTTAATCAAAAAGGGGAACAGAAAGAGTGAAGGTGGAGAGAGATAAAAGTTCTAAAAGAAAAAAGAAAGTAGAAAAAAGGGCAAAACTGCGAAGAGGAAAAAAGAAAGAATCAGACAGGAGGGCTGGGTGGAGTGTTTTTAGGTGTCTGGCTGTAACAGCATGGGTCTCTCCCCTGACACCTCCACAACTTATCATCCCCGCATTCCTGCACAGGGACACTCCCCTGCCCACTGACACTCTGCTGTGTGTGTGAGTGTGTGTGTGTGTGTGCTGTTTTAAGTGAAAGGGCACGTTGGCCTCCCTCTCCCAGGACATCTGGCTGCAGAAAGAGGGTTTGTGTAAGACATGTTTATGTATGTTTGTGTGTATGTGTGTGTGTGAGAGAGAGCGAAGTGAAAGAGAGGCGTAAGAGAAAAGCAACAAAGTATGAAAGAAAGAAGGAAGAAAGCTGTATTGTGAGTGTGTCACAAACACAGTTTCCCTTCAGCACCTCAGCAGGGCCTGAGGTTGTGGCAGAGAGTACAGAAAACATCTCAGGGATTTCCTGCCATTCAGAGCAGCCCCTGAGTCCCCTCTCCACTCCAACCTCACATTCTGTCCACCTCCTTGAAGCTCTTGAAGAGAGGGGTGTGGCCGCAGACAGACCCTCGTTAATTCATTAAGGGCATCCACTGTGTGTGTGTATGTGTGTGTGTGAGGCAGGCGAGAGGAAGCTCTCTGTGAACTTTACTGATTACAGCAGAAGTGATGTGTGTTTTTACAGCAGCTCAGCAGACAATGCCATGTTGTGCAATGACAGAGGTCGAACTTGAACTCGTTGGAAGAATCAAGCCCAAATACTAACTTACACGTTACCTACCAACCAAATTAAGACAACAATTGGGAATTAAAACTTGACAAAAGGCCCAGAGAACTGTCACTGAATGAGGAATCTGCTGTCAAGTAATGTGTCCTTTCACAGACCTACTCAGATCTGGACAGGTATGAACGCAGTAATTATACTCAGATTTGTGCCAAAATAACGCACCATCGCTTGGGTTCAATCCCAAACTAACTTGTGCATTTTTTTTATAATGGTAACATGAACTGTGCTCTTCATATTTGAGCTAAATGGCTTCTGTAGCCTGGTGAACTAGCCGTTTACATAGTAGTACATTAGCTTTCTTTCAATGATCGTCCAGACATCAAGCATAGTGAAAAGAAACAAGATGGTCAAAATTTACAAAAAGAATTTTGTAAAGTTTGATCACATTTTGGTGGATTTTTCTTTGTGGGAAAAAAGCTCCAAGTATACAAAATCATCAACTGATTCATACGACAACAAACAAACTTTGGGTGTGAAAACACCCTGAAAGTATATCGTGCATTAGTGTCTGTATCGGAAAAATAAGGAAAATAAGTAACGAAATTCAAAAGTTGTAACTGATTATGAATAACTAAGAACATACAAATACTTAACAAGATTTTCTTTGCTTTCACGCTTTACCGAAGAGGGTTTTGTGGAAGAAGAAACATCACTCTGTGTTGTTTTTGAATGTGATGATATAAATTTCAACAATTAGCTCACAATCATGAGGATGTGACATCTTCATAAATGAGCTAAATTGGTTATTGTCTCTACAGAAAACAAGGTTCTAACTGTCTGAATAAAAATCCTGACAGTATCTCAATGAGATCATTTCATCTGATTAGATTCACGGATAAACAAGGTCATTTTGTGATTAATATGTAGAAAACAATTGCAATTTAAACTAAAATTGCATTATAAATGTAACCTACTGTAATGCACTGCAGCATAACCACCCCAGAATAGTCCAAAGTTGAAAGAGGGGCTTTAGAGTGCGATTTATGTGTGACTACAATGTGAAAATATGCGTGAAGTCGTATACCTGTATGAAAGTTAATAGGGGATATTATTCTTAGGTCTCTGTGCCCCAGACAGCTCCAGTATTTTACCTCCTCTCTTAGAGACAGCCTCCTAATTGCACTTGAGTGTGGACCGCTGTGTGTCTTTGAGTCGCTGGCTGGCTGCTGTCAACATGTGGCTCGTACAGTCACCAGAGCCGGAGGGCACAAAAGCTCTGATAGGAACGGCTGTTGGCACAACAGAGAGCCGGGGGAGCGGGTGGCTCTGCAAAGTTATCTCTTTGAAAGGAAAGTGTGTGTGTGTGTGGTGTTGTAGCTACAGGGAGTGTGTGTTGTTTTACGAGCGCTCCTTCCCATCTCAGCCGCCTATAGCTTTGCTTTTAGACTGTGATTAATAGGAGCTGGAGAAGGCCATCACAGAAATGCAACTTTGCACAACTATTAAATGTTTGCTGTGCTGTGCAGGAGAAACTCTCTTCTAATGTGATCAGCTTGTGTAAAACATCACACAGTATGTTTAAGTAGCTTAAATTAATATATTTAAATCTGTTTTGTGTACAAGCTGCACAGGGATGTTACATTTAATCTTGTGTTTCAAAGTTGCTGCAGAGCTGTTGACTAATTTCCGGACATTGTCTTTTGTTACTCAAACCTGCCTGACATGCTGGTGCCATGGTCTGCACCCTGTGTGTCTGTGCATGAATTTATATTTGCAAATGTGTATATGTTTGTGTATATATGAGTATAAGTGTGTGTGGGTGCGTGTGTGTGTGTGTGCCAAGCCCCTGTGCCCTCCCCTGTCTCCACGCCTGGATGCTAACCGCTAGTGAAGGCTAGCCAATTATCCCCAATCAAGCTACCCTCTCTGGAACTGGCGCGAGAGGAAGCTCCCACTAGAGCTTATACTAGTCATTATGGGGCACATCCTGACATTAACTTTCTTTTTTCCTCCTTGACTACATCTTTCTTTCTGTCCTTCTTTCTTTCTGCTGTTTCTTTCTTTCCCCTTTCCTCCCCTCCCCTTCTTTGTCTCTCACTTTCTCTCCGTCCTGCCCTTAACTGAAGGCCTCATGCAGCCATTGCTGAAGCGGAGCGGCAATCAAACACACAAACTAAAAGCACATGGGTGCTAATTCATGCCTTCCTAATAATGCATTAAGGAAAATTTGGGGTTGATGATGGAGGGAAGAAGCGGAGGCCATGCGTGACGTCATTTGCAACAGAGGAATGTGTGTTTTTTTGTGTGTCAACTGGAGATGCAGAATGCCTGGTATTATGTGTGTGTGTGTGTGTACCTTCAGGGAGGGCTGGGAGGCAGTGAATTCTGGGAAATGTCACCCCCCTTACACACTTCCCCTCCCCTCTAGAGACTGAGAGACAGATTGGACTGAAATCAACTCAGGTAATTTACCCACATAGAGTCAGTGATTACCTCTTTCCCTCTTTCCCTGCTTTTTTTTCTTCCTTCTTTTTTTATTTATCTCTCAAACTTTCTAAAATCTTTGCTGCGGGACCTAATTTGCAGTCCTCGGTCCTGTTCAGTCTGGATCGCTACACATGTTTGATGTGAACTGTAGGGTGACATTGCCTCAGCCAGATCAGCAGGCAGCGAGCGAGAGAGCGGGCGAGGTGTGGTGCCTGTAGGTGATCCACTTCATTCTGCTCCTGTCTTGTCGTGACAGGACCGGCATTAAATGGAGGGAGTCAGTGACGGAGCAGTGACAGGCCCAACCCTCCACCCTCCCCCTGGGTGTTCGTGTGCATGTCTGTGTGTGTGTGTGTATGTGTGTGTGTGTGTGTGTAGCCTCCATATGCATTTTCTGTCTCTCGTTGGGACCTGACAACTGAATGGCACTTTGTCCCACTGCTCATCAAGTGGCGGCCATGTTACGTTAATGACAGTTGTAGCTGCGCACAATAAAATGCATTTAATTTCCATATATAGTACAGATGTGTCAAAGAGTTGGGGGCGTGTGCACTTGAGATCAGCTTATCAATCATCATACCACTTTGAAATCTTCACCATATGTAAATGTCACACAGGGTTACATTTCACATGTGAGATTAATGAAAAGGTGAGAGCCATCAAAGCAAATGACAGCTGATAAAAACACTTCCTTTCACTTCAGACGCAGCCTTTTCCTCACTCATTGTATACGTGTGTTTGGTGTTGGTATGCAGCAAATGTTTGAAGATGAGCTTTCCTCTCCATACTCTCTCCTCTCTTGCTCTCCGTCTGCATTTCAAGCCAATTAGGTGTGTCTTTTAGCAGAGATTTGGAGAATAAGTTGAACATCAGCTCCCTTCATCATTGAAAGGCACATCTCAAATTAGTGAGCACCACGGCCCCCCCCTTCTTGCCAAGCCTATCACCATCTTTCCCTCCTTTGCTCCTGTGAAGACACAGAGGCCCCCGGGGCCCTGAAATGTCTCCACACGCTGGAAATTGAATCAAACGGCATCAATCAGGACACCCTCTTTTCCTCCCCCCCTTTCGCTCCTTCTTCCTTTCCCCTTTCTTTTTTTTGTTTGGTGTCTCTAAGCAGTCTGCCAGGGTATATAAACAGCACCGCTAGGAAGCACAATTGCATATGAAGTGAAACAGAAGAACTATGAAGGATTTTTTAAGGCTGCTGATGCTTTGAATTAGTGTTCGTTCATCTAAGTCAGATTGCAGGCGGCACTTTTTTATTTCAAGTATTCTGTCGGCCCAATGTCTTATAAACACCATCCTGCTGACACACTCACACACACACACTCACACACACACACACTGTGATATTATTATCCACCTCTTCTGTGGCTCTCTGCTGTAAAATGAGTTTGCCCCAACTCCATTAAAACCCGCGCCAGCCGCTCCCCTGACGCTGCCGCCCTATTTGCATGTGCTAGTGAGCCACTCCACGGAACAAAGGATCTCCTCTCTTCCTCCTCTCCTCCTTCACTCCGTCCCACTGGAATGCGCGATAAGTGGGCAGATGACATTCACGGAGAAAGACTGCAATAAAGTGACTCTCCCTCCATCTCTTCCTTTCCCCTTTTCTCTTCCTCTATCACTCCCTCCTCTCCGTGCCACCCCATCAGAGGCGGAAAGGGGATATTGCGAATGACACGGGCAAATCAGCAGTAAATGGGCGCTAATTTGATTGACATCTGGGCTGCTGTCACCGAGGCGGGCGAGGACAGGCCCCAGCCAGCAGACAGCGAGCGGCGTTTACCCAGTGCACAAAAACCCAGCTTTCAACTAAATCACTTCTCGTCCGGTGGGCCCTGCCTCCTCGTCCCTCTCTCCCTTTCCTTCGCTCCTCCTGTATCTCCCTCCCCACCTCCTGCCACCCACCGTCGACCGACTTGCCAGATTCTAATTGCGTGTGTCCTTCCTCTCAGTGCAATTTTCCCATTACCGCCACAAGAGCAGCCGCACAGCTCATCTGAAGCGAGGATGTCTCCGAAATATGTACCTCCTGGTTAACCCTTCGCTGGCTTCACAGTGCCTTCTGCTAGGGGGATGGGGCCAGCGTGTAATGTTGTGATCATGATTTGGGCTTTAATAAAATAATTGGCATCAGTTAAGGTCTTGGTCCTGGTTCGCCATCTTTTGTTAACAAAACAAATCATGGATGTGTGTGAAAAATCCTAACTTCTTTGTTTCCTTTTCTCCCCCATGTGCTGCTGCTGCTGTCTCTCCATTACAAAGGTGAGTTTCTTCTTATTGTTTTTATTCTCCCAACAGACACGTAAGTAATAGGGCCTCAGAGTCACTAGCTGTCATGCTGGCTTTATCATGGCTAAAAGGCGCCAACATGCATGTTTACTTACAGGCCATACAAACATCCATCCCCAGTCACAATCAAAGCATGTTTAATTCAGAGCATCAAGTCTCCCTCTCTCTCTCTAATTCCCCACTTCTCCTTCTCTCTGTTTCTTTCTTTTCCCCCCACTTCTTTATTTATGTCTGTGATGTTGGATTGTGCCAACAGCAATGCCCAGGGCAAACAGCAGAGGCACCCATGGCAATGAAATGCTAATAAGTGCTGTGTCATTTCAACACACACAATTCACAAAGGTGTTTTGTGTATGTGTGTGCATGTACAGGCATGTGGATGGGTGTGATGTGAGTGTGTGTGCATAGGGTTGTGCATTAGGTAAATAAATAAAATGTATATACTAAAGCAAATATCTAATCAGCCAATCACATTGCAGAAACTCAACGTATTTAGGCACGTAGACATGGCCAAGACAGTCTGCTGACGTTCAAACCAGCATCAAAATGGGGAAGAAAGGGGATTTCAGAGACTTTCAATGTGGAAACGTTGTTTGTGCCAGACAGACTAGTTTCAGTATTTCTTGAACTGCTGATTCACCGGGATTTTCATGTACAACCATGTCTAAGTTTACAGAGAAAATATCCAGGTAGTGGCAGTTCTCTAGCTGAAAATGCCTCATTTATGGCAGAGGTCCTACGAGAAAGGCCAGACTGATAGAAAGGCAACAACAGCTCAAATAGCCATTTGTTACACCTGAGGTCTGCAGGAGAATATCTCTAAATACAAAGAGTGTTGACCATGAAGTAGATGACACTTCTGTAAGCTAAGAACAGGAAACTGAGGCTACAATTGGCACAGCTTCTCCACAATTAGACAATAGAAGTTTGGAAAAAGGGTTGCCTGGTCTGATTGGTCTCATGATAGGGTCAGCATTTGGTGTAAAATACATCAAAGCGTAGTCATGTCCTGCCTTGTATCAAGGGGTCAGGCAGGTGGTGGTATGTCGGGGATGTTTCTTGGCACACTTTGAGCCTCTTAGTACCAAACTGAGTATTGTTTAACACAACAGCTTTCCTGAGTGTTGTTGCTGAAGATGCCAACAACAGTCAGTACTTCCAGCAGGATAATGTGCCATGTCAAGAAGCTCAAATCATTTCAAACTGGTTTCTGGAACATGACAAAGAGATCTCAAATGGCTTCTACAGAAACCGGACCTCAATACAATAGATTATCTTTGAGATGCGATGTAATGGGAGGTTTGATAAAGTGTCCTTTGCTTCCTGTTAAGTGAGTTTTCATGCACACTTCCCCAGCTGATTCACTGCCTGTCATCAGGAGGGTTGGAGACTTTCTAGTACTGCTATGAACACACACTTCTTTTTCTCAGATGTATGAAAAACCTAAAGACAATTAAAACTTCTCTCAGTTCTACATCACTGAACTTCGTCAGGACCACCTATCCCCACAAATCTTCTGTCTACATCTTCATCCAAAAACAGCAGGTTGGCGGAGTGAGAAGGAAAAGAAGCTGCATGCTTCATCGCCCTCTTTCCAACATATCTGGAAAAAGTAACCTGAAGCATAACTTTTCATTGCAACAGGGGTTCAGGAGACCTGTAGGTGTAATAACTGACCCGATGTATTAGTGTGGCTCGTAAAATTGTCTTAATTTTCAGGTGTTACCAGAAACTAAACTAATTAATCTGCATTTTTGTGCATCATAAATATGATGGTTATGGGAATAGTCAGATTATGTGCAGGGCTAAAGTTGGATGTTGAAACAGCCAAATGCAATTCAATGCAACATTAATAATCAGTTAGGTTTAGAGTGAGCCACCATCTGTGCATTACACTTGACGGTGGTTGCCTTTGATTCAGATAAACTGAACTCCAAGAATTTAGTTAATTATTTAAAAAACTAAAATAATAGTAATGTTGTCAAGTGTAAAATAAACAAGGAGCTTATATGAAAAGTTACATATAACATAAAACAAAACATCATCAGCAAACCACAGTCCTTTCCTAAAACTAAATGAGTTATTTTTCTCAATGTTAAAACCTGCAACTGATTCACATTCAAAGCTGGTTTAAAACTGTGACCATGCAACACATCACTAAACAAATAATATATATGTTGTTTTGAGAGTAACTTGCAAACAACGTAGGTATTTATGTATTAAGACAAATATATAAACAGAACAATACAACATTGATTGTTGTGCATAAGCTTAAACCTAGAGGGTGAAACACATTCACTTACCAATACCTCTATGTCAGATCTTTAAAATATTTATTGTGGATGTTTGGAGGTTTATTGTGGACTTACACAACATATTTCTTTCCAAAATAATTTATGTGTTTATTATCAGACAATAACGTCTGTTTACAGAAAACACTGTCGCTGCTGTTTGGCCTCTACCTCGTGGTGTTAGCCCTGACCCTGCCCTGGAAAGCTGACATCGTTCTTCATTATTTATGCACTAGTTTACGATCAGACTTCATGCAGTATTACAGTACGTGTCTTGTGCGTCCTGGAGAAATGTTGCAGGGAAGAAAAGAATGGGGGCGGCATTGGGGACTGATTGCCCTGGGGCCAAACCTGCACTAGATGGAGGAAACAACTATACACACACATATATACAGACACTCACACACACATGCCATTAAAGGAATAAAACCATGTTTTCGCTTTGTAAAAACTCTGCTCAGTATATTGAATTCTTGAGAGCTGGTAGGGATAAATCCAGGATGTGCGCAAGCGAGGAAACAAGGTTGTCCATTAGTCAGCTGCTGTGATAGTCTAAAGAAGCCACCCCTGGCCCTTAATGGCTTCCCGGCAATAATTGCTACACTACCTCCTCTGTTCCTATTCACCACTACGTGACATGCTTTTGCTGGAGCCACTGCCGTGCATGTCCACATCCGAGTTCTAGTCAAAGCATCTCAGAGGAACATTGTGCTTTACAAGTATTGCTCTGAAAGAGAGGGTCCAGGTAAAGATGGGACTCTGAAAAGAAAGGGCTTTTTTCTGCTGCCTCAGTCTCTTTCCTGCCCTCTACCGCATTTACTCAGCTTTCTCCTCACCCGCTCCTTTACTCTCTTGGCAGTGCGCTCTATTGATGTAGAAAGTTAGAGGCTCTCAATGTGTGAAGGGGCCACGTTTCTCGTGTTTACTCTGCAGATAACACACCTAATGGTTTGGATACGCCAAATGTTTTGGGGACTCTTCAGGTTTCTTGATAAAGTTCTGACCCCTCCTCACACAATGAAACAGCCTATTTCTCTCGCAGCTGTGTCACCATAAGGGTCCTTATACTTATGTGATGTGTGTGTGAGAGGAAGAGAGACAGGAGGAGAGAACGAGTGAGAGAGAGAGAGACAGGGATGAATGGAGAGTCTCACAGGTCCTCCAACTCAGCCCAGGTTAATGGAAACCATTATCACACACAGTCACTCTGTCTGTACAATCAGAGCCTCTCTCTCTCTGAGGGAGGCACTTTGTCACACACATACACACACACACACACACACACACACACACACACACACACACAAACAGAATGTATTTGTGCCATATTCTTCCCTACTTGTTTAGCTTCCTACTGTACAATCTGTTTCTCAGCCTGTGCAGGAGAGGCTAATTGTTTTAGCATGTAGCTGCCACTCTTATTTTGAGCACCAAGGAACACTAGGGGTCATTTTACTGAGATGAGTCAGAAACTGTTCAGCGAGCAGGCCTGACTCAAATCTCCCCGCTTTCTCTTTTGTTCTGCTCAGCAGCTTTTTTTTTTGTTTCCCAGCTTCCTGAACCTGAAAAAGCTTTCATATCAAGCAGCAAATGTGGCCCAACAAACAGTTTTTCTTCTTAAAAAAGAAAACGCTGCAGTGACATAGATTTGCCTGCTACATTTGCTGCGAGGCACAAGGCAGCATCAAACATTTAGCAATATGTGAGGCACACTTAAAAGAGCCTAACAGTTGTTTGCTGTGGAAAATTTTGGACAGTTTTGTTTGTCTATATTCGTGCCACTGAGCAAAAGGTGTAAAAAATGTAGAGATGCTTTTGAAACACGCAATCCTCCCACAGTGGCTTGATTGCTGAAGGCACAGAGAGGTGAAATGTCATATCCAGTCTATCTCTGAGTTTGCCACATGTGTATTTAAGAATATCTGCATGGCACTGAATGAGTGTTTCCCCTCTATAAAGCCACAGTTAAAACAAAGACTTCATAAAAGTACTGTGAGAAAACTTTACTCAAAGTCACACAAGCATATTGTGTAAACTTTGTTTAAAGTTTTAGAACAGGAAAGATGATGAATGAACTATATAATCTATTCAGATGACAGGAGAATTATCGCAAACAGAGGGCGGTGACAGGAAGTGAGAGGAGAGAGGAGTGGTGGCATTAAAACTGAATTCTTGGCACAACTGAGGCTGCTAACATTTTAATTTCAGGTCATTGTCGGGTCAATTTCAACTGTAACTGTAAGACCAAAACAACAAGATCTCCAACCTAAAGGACAGAATAGACCGTTTGTCAATACCACCCACAACGACACAAATGAGCGTTTGTGAAAATCTGCTCACGGTACAGTGGAGCATTCTAAAAATAGCACACACGTCATTATACATATACATGCAGTTCACAGGTTGTAGAAAAGGCTGCCGTTTCTTTGAATTTATGCTACAAAATCAGTAATCTACATTTAGAGCAAAAATCTTCCTGGTTAGGCGTTAGAAAAGAAAGTAAATAAATGTACGCAAAAGCCGGAAATGAAGTAGTTACAAGGGTGACGAGACTACTGTAAGTTAAGTTAAAAAAACGTAAGTTACACTTTTTACACAAAAAAACAAAAAAATTATGTTCACAGACCCATAAGCCACATATGTTGCGTAAAAAGTTACGAGTGTGACATCCGCCATTCATAATCTCCATTGCTGCCAATCACTGCTACTGCTTTAGCAAGACGGCGGTAGAGGAAAGTCTAAAATGTAACTATAAGCCTGTACAAACGCCCTATATTGATATTTTTGAGGGGAGACCAGTCTGTTCAATAAGGTCATTTACTTCACTCCATTTGTCCATAAAGTTGTGACAAGTAAAATGATGTCACTGTTTGTTAGCAGCCTATAGTGAACCCCAACTTGCTACAAGCCCAAGACAGTTGTGAGTTAACTGTCACCATGTCCACAGACTGAACCCAGTCAAGTGACGAGCTATGATAAGGCAAATTGGACACCTGCCTCAGGGCCCCTGAACTCTGGAAGCCCTGAAATGGAAACAAAAATATGTCTGCTGGTTTGTTGTAATTTGATTACTGGGAAAATATTGAGATTACACACGATAAAAGCACAATATCAGCTGATGTGAGAACTGCCTTATGGCGGATTCTGCTTTTTTTTTTTGGTTATCTTGAGGCTCTGTCTTGTCCTTGTGTGCCTTGTTTTATGACATTTAACATTGTTGCAAATTCCTTTTGTGTTTAATGAAATTAGCACACAGGCCAGGTGGTATTCCAGCCTGAGAATAGAGTGAAGGGGTTGGAGGAATGGGGGATTAACGGGGCCCAGCAGCTAATTTTTGCCTCGGGGGCCCTGTAACAGGATAATCCCATCACGGCTGTGAGAAGGAATATGAAGGGTTTGTGTTTTTATAGACAGCAGAGATCACAGTTAAACAAATTAAAAGATGACATTAAAAGAGGGCATTTGAGGATAACATTGAAAAGACCCAATCCAATGACATGGTTCCAGCCCTGATTTTCCACTGTCGGCCCTCAAATCAGAGACAAAGCAGCGTTGGCTCAGTGTTTGGGAATCTTCATCGCAAATCGGAGCTCGCAAAAAAAGTTTACCGGCTATAAATAGTAAAGACTTGTGGAAACAGGTTACTTGATGCGCCAACGACAACATCAACAAGATCGACCACAATCCATTATTTTACCCATTTTGTTGACTTTTTCTTCTTTGGTTTCTGCTTTCGCCCACAAATCTGCACAAACTTGGAGCACTTGTTTCTGGCAGACTAAAACTCCTGTCTCGTGCATGGTTTTATATAATTTCCCATGCCACAGCTTTGTTTCTTTTTGCGCCAAAGCGTAGTTGGAGACCAGACACACTCATTAGCCAAGATCTTGCAGTGTGTGAACCCGTCGCTGGTCGTGTTAAAACCTCAACGACCTCAAGACAGAACTGGTGTGGTGTGAACAGTTAAAGTGGTAAAGTGTGAGTGGGCTTCAGGTAGAAAGTTACAGTGATGTATAATACACACACTGACACACTGGAAAGGTTTCTTGGGAGCTGTAGTTTTTCTGAATGCTGACAAAGTGAATATGTTAAAATCACACAGGGTAAAAATAGTAACACAGAATTCTGAAGATAATTATTTATCTTAGAATACAGGCAGCAAACCTCAGTTTCACTTTTTGAAACTGCTGAAAGAAAATCTCAACAAGAGACGCACAAGTCACACAAGGACTTAAGCTCTTCTCTGAA
>CAFUXE010000196.1:248180-263924 GCA_903364295.1 Serranus cabrilla
AAAAAAAATCAGGAGTCTGTAAAATGCTATCTCTCCCAGACACCCTATTGTGATGTTATCTCCATAACTATCCATATATTGATCCACCTCCCTCCATCCTCCTCTTTAATTCTCTCTCCATCTGCCCCACCTCACTCCCACCCTTCACCCACCCAGCCCTTATCTAATCTGGCTATGCCACTAATGGCAGCCATTCCCAGCCATGAACAAGTGCCATAATGTGCTCTGGTAAGCCGTTATGATGTGAAATGACCCTATTGATTGGCTTGCATCCCCACTGACAAAAAAGAAGTGGCGGCAGTCACTTATTACTGTTAATGAGCTGTGGGATGGGCCCTAAGTGGCACGGCGCACACACACGCAAACACATGCATGTGCGTACATATGCAGACTCGTGCACTTTGCATAATTGTGCAGGCATTACTCCTACCTGTCTGTGTCCCGCCACATTCCAGCTCGTTAGCGATGGGAGGTCCCACCGTGTGGGCGAGTGACGAGCTTTTAATGGCCGCCACTTGGCATTGTCATGTCGCGTTTTCGATGACTGTTGCATCTGTTTCTATTTTTGCGTCTGTTGTACACACCTGGTGTGTCCGTAATGAACAAAGCAAAAGACTGCCACTTAGCCTGACAAATGATACAAGCCTTTGCTTTTTGGGTAAAAGCGTGTTTTAGCACAGGAGCCCAGATGTGAGCTGATGTAGGCAGCGTAATGGGAGCTGAAGCAGCGGTAAGCGTAATGATGGCCAAAACAAAACTGGGAGGTTTGGTTAGACACCAGTGTGTCGAGGCCACAGGCAGAGATCTGACTGCGACGTTGTGCCGTGCAGACAGTGGAGGGGTGTGTATGCCAAGCTGCTTTATGACTGAGGGGGAATCTTCTTGTTGCTTATGCGGCCGCCGTGTGTTTTCCAAGCTGGCAGCGCCTCCCGGGGATAATCCATGGGACACATCCAATCAGCCGCAGAGCATGTGCGACACATGTTTTTTTATTCAATCTTCTTGTCTTTTCATCTTCCGCCACCACCAGAACGCTTCCTGCTATTTTCTTCCCAGCTCGGGACAAACGAATAACAGATGTGAGAGTTTGGAACGTACCCTCCCCTCCACCTCTCCTCTTCCCCTCCTCCTGCGCTGTGACTAGTCTGTGACAACCTTTGCACTCTCACTCTCTCCTCTCTCCCTCTTTCCCACTCTTTTGTTCCCCCTGAAGCCTGTCCATCCCTCGTCTGCTATGTGGGGACACGAAGCTGCACCCATCTCCCACCCGCTCCCACTGGATGAGTGTGTGTCTCATTCTGAGACTGTTTGGTTCTTTTGTGTCTGTGTGTGTGTGACTCGGATGATTTTATTGTACACACGTGTAGACGTCTTGTTCCTGAGGGTCCCCCAGGGTCTACACAGTGAATCAGAGATTTATTTAATTTACTGGAATGACAAGTCAGCATGGATTCATAGAACAACTGTGTCATCGGTTGCTTTCAGATTTCATTGAGACACGTTGTTCATTTCAGTGGAACTCAGAAGGGGAACAGGGACAGGAAGTGTGGAAAGCAATTTTGTTTTTTTTCAAATAGTTGGCCAATAGTTTAGAAAAAGAAATATTTCAATATTATTAATATTTCAAACAGATATTGCATCTTACAGTGGGATTTTCAGCTATATGGCAAAAACAGCGCTCACATTTTCCCATACAAATCAATCAAGAACTTTAGTAATTAAACTATAATTCAATACATTTGCTTATTTATTAACCCCTCAAACGAATAAATCAATGGCGTATCAATGTTGCATACTTGAAAAGATTTATTTATGCAAGGCTGCGGCTGGAACAGAGGATATAGTGGGGTGTCTGGGAAGAGTCAATATTTTCATATGTAAGCCTGTGAAATTAATGACCTAATATCTGCAATGAGAAAGCTCGTTTTAAAGGCATAATCCTCTCCCTGTTTCTTGGGAAGACAAGAGCAACTGAATCAATGAAGGTTTAGTCTCTGGGAAATTAATACCGCATACACACGCACATGTATGGACTCGCACACGCAAACACACGCCGTTACAGCTAAGACAACACACTGTTTTATTCTGCCTGGTGTGCCAGCCTTTGTGTGTGCCTTTATTCGGTCAAACAAAGTGACAAAAACTACCAGTAAATTGGTTTTAATGTTCTTTTGTTCAAGGTGAAAGAAGCTAAAAAACATGTTACCTACAGCCTGATGCCTGTGTGGAACAGAAAGCAGTGCATGACATTTGGCAGTTCTTAAAAGTAGCAATCAGTTACTGTATTAAATCCAAAGGCCAGAACTGAGGGGAAACTGTACCTGCACTTTGCATAGTGAAAACACATGTTGAAGGAGTGATTTCTAATTTTACTGTAATATGCTCCAGTTCAAGCTGTACACTTTAAGAATTCAGATTGTACAGAAGACCTTTTTTTGCTCCGAGGGCTCATTTATTTTATGTTCTGCAATTTGTGCGTATGTAACCCTTACCGAGCTGATTTGTTACAATGCCAGGAAAGACAAAAGCTCTTTTGCATTCACCAAAGAGCAGTAGTTTCCTGCACACACACATACATACACACACACTCACACGTTTAGAATTAAAATGTCATTACTTGGCTTGAACAGAGGAGCCCAACAAGACGGAGGAAACAGGGAAAAAAAGACACCAAAATGGTACTTAATTCTTTCATTATCCAAATGAATGAAAATCACATCAATGTAGCGAGTCAAGGCCGTGCATCTGTCTCAAAATTAACTCACCAATTATGTGAGGAAGCTAATGAAGGCAGGGGCTCAGTGTGGCGATAGCTCGCAGCCGTCAAAAGGCTTTTGATTCCATTTGGAGGAAAGACCTCTGAGGGCAGTCTGGTCCGGTGCCAGCTGACCTTCTTTATCTGACCTCTGACCTCCGTAGTGGCTCGGGAACTGGGCTGATAGCTGATTTGTTGGCTCGCCTGATAGCCCAGAGAAAAAGAGAGAGTGTTTCTATGTGTTGTTTTCACTGAACTTCAGATATTCATGACAATTACTCGGTGGTTGGAAGACTTGTGAGTAGTGTTGCAGCCTTGCAGCACACTGACCCCGCACTGAAGCGATGCGGTGCCAACTCTGTGTCTCCGCACCATGTTTCAGTATCTATAGGAGGCCACAGCGGCCGAGGAAAATAGGAAGAATAGGGATGGTAGGGGGCATGTAGAGGACAATCATTAGACTGCACAGAAGGAGGGATGAGGAGAGGCGGCTGGGTGTGAGAGGATGAGAGCGGGAAGCTCAGCGGTCCCCGAGCATCTGGCAACGCGTCGCGGGGAGCCACGGTCCCTGTCATTAATAGTGATGAAATCATTTAAGCCATCAGGACTAAACGAGCCAGTTAAGAGACGCTCAACGCTACACTTCTGTCTTGAGACGGAGAGGCATCGCCTGCGTGCGCTGCTGGCATTGACACACAGAGAGGGGAAATAGATGTGTGCGTGTGTGGAAGCTGACAGGGTGGAGAAAGTACGTTATCTATGTACTCGGATGTGAATTTTTCTTTTTTTACTCAGCGGTGTTTGTGATGAACACAACTGGATTCAATATGAGGAAGGTTCCCCATGCTTTTTATGCCAGAAAAGTTGTGACTCTGTTAAACTATTTTACATTTTTGTAGTTTTGGTAGTATAAACATTAAAATAAATGTACTATCATATGTTATAGTAGGGCTTGGTGATATAGACAAAATCTTCCCAATATCTGACTTTTAAAAAAAATCTGACTATTGATTTATATCACAATATAGCATGTCTTCTAGTAGTTCAATAATTAAATTGTAAAAATGAAATAACCACATGGTAAAGGCTTTTTTATATACTCCAAACTCTTCTGCTGCTGGTATTTTGTAATTGTGATACAATAAATATTTTTATATCATTTTGATGATATTCGTCATATCAGCCAAACCACCATCATCATCACATATTTGAAATTCAAGAACTACAATTTTAAGTTCATCTGTTGCAGCAACATCTGGCCATCATGGCAGCACACAGTAGGCAAAAGACACAGACACTAAATTTAAAGCAGAACAGAGATAAAGAAAAAAACGTCCATGATAAGTAGAGATAATAACTCACACATGTCAAACTCAACAATCCCTTAAGTCCAAATTTAGGACACATCGTTTACATTCATTTGGTTGTTGCCAAAACTCTTAAACCTTGTGGTGTTTTTTGCTAAGAACTGTGTATGTTGGTTAAATGGAGAGCCATTGTGTTGACACGAGGACCACAGGGCTGAAAAACATTATGAGCTCACCACTAAATGAGCAGAACATTAAATGTGGTCCTTTTTATATCAAGTTCCAGCCTCAGCAGCAGCAGTTTGAAAAACAAACATGTCAATTATCTCGTCCGAGCACTACCTGTACATTAACTCCGTGTTCTCCACTGTATGTGCATTATATGAGTGAACACTTTCTTTGTCACCACAGTAGGAGAAGTGTAGGTCTGCATGATAAAAGTTGGTGCAATCAAGCAACGAACTGTATTACTGGTGTGCCACAATTTACAAGAGATGTGCCATCATTAGAGCTATAGTGAGTGGAGAACCAAACCACTGGCTAAATCTGCCATGAAATACTAGACTGCTGCAATAAAACCTGAGCATCTGCACCAAACTGGAAACAGATGAACCCTGTCAAGGATACATTGTGCTTTTTCCCCTCCTTGTTTCCTACGGGGCTGCGGGTCTTCTCTGGATGAGTGGTGAGAATAGCGATTTTGTGCATAATTACATGTGTTGATGTGCGTGCACAGCGCGCAGCATGTGCCGAACGAGCGTGTGTGTGTACGGGAGTGTGCACACACTGGTGTACTCTTGTCGGCCTTTGTGTGTATCATGTTATGGCCTACACAAGTACTGAGGCCACAAAGGAAATCCATTGCCAACAACAGCACAGCTACTGGCAAGGAGCCATACCACCCCAGAGGCTTATGGGATAGGGTTTACAACCAGAGACGAAGTGTAGGAGGGTGAAATCTGGAAGGGTCACCCTGTGTTATACTCTATATAGTGTCCAGTTATTCCTCAGAAAACTGTCAGATGCCTTCCTAGAATTCCATATTTCTCACATTTCTTAAGAATGATCGTGTACATGTGGAGATGAAAAGCAACGCCCGGCCTATAGGCTGCACTCGCTGTACAAATCAAGCTATTAATACCAAGTATTACACTGATGTAGAGCAGAGTAGCAGAGATTTATAGACTACATTAGGAGTCAGACGAGAACATTACGGCGCTTATTGTGAATTAGGGCATGGGCTCTCTGCCTTGTTTGCTCCTGGGGAGAGGTCGTGGTATCCCGTTACTTCCTCACTCAGAGGGGACAAGTGTGCTTTTTCCATCTCAGTCCCAGACAACTTCTTTTTTTTCCCAGCGTGTTGGCTTTTCGTTATATAACGACATTTGATCGTTGGAAGGCCATGCTAGATGGCTGGTTACACTGTACAGATGGTACGATGGTGATCGGTTTATTAGCCGTATAAACATAATGATGTGTTGTGTTACTAAAGTAACTGCACCATGGCTGTTGTGTGCCTCTCTCTTATTCTCCTGGTGGCTCAGTGAGATGATGTGTTATATTTGTGGTAATTCATCTGAGTCCGTGTTAACAGCGAACATACATTTTTTAATGGCATAATGTAGAATTTGAACCCACAGCCAGAAACCACCAGGCTCACCACTAAGCTCGCCTCTCTCCCTCGCTCCTTTGTCTTGTCATCCTTTTCTTCCCCTTCTCTCCAGCGAGCATCAGCGCTGCCTTTCGTCAGTGGCCGTGCCGTCTATTGACAGAGCAGTACATTCTAGACATATCTGGGGGATTAAGTTGCAAATTTAAGCAATGGGAAAATCAATGGGTTCCTCTTTTAATTCATGAGAAAGGCTGTCACTGTGAAGGAAAAAAACAGTAGGGGAGATGTGGCTGTTTAGATCACATTCATCCAGGGAGAAGCAGAGATGGAGGAGGAGAGAGTGCGGACAGCTTCCTTTAAATCTTTCCATCAAACGGGGGGAAAGGCTGATGGTGGCTTGCCAGAGATAAAAACCACTGGAGAAAAAAATAGATCCTTTGTTTCCACCTTTATCAGCGGTCTCTGCTGCCATTTGTTTCACTGGTCTTTCAAAGACTAACCGCTGAATTTTTGAATGTGATTCATTTTTCTTTATCAGAAAGCAGTGTACTCTGGTTTGGGAGCCGGGGTGTGTTTCTTGTCTTTTAAGTCCATGTAGAAACATTAGTAGTCAGCAGCGTTGGGAGAGGCTGCAGCAAAGTACTACCTGGCCTCTCAGCCAATAAAAACAGGTATCTGCCTGCACAGATGTATACTTTCACTCTTGCCAGGGTTTTTTTTTCTTTTTTTACATGAAGCTAAGAAGTTACCCAGGCCTTTTGTTTTCATCTGCGATTAGAGATTCCAATCAAATATCTTTGCGTTTTTGATACAACAAACCTCATTTGTTTAAACTCTTGTCCAAGTCCAACAAGCTATTTCTATGAGAGGTGATAGAAAAGACTGATGTGATGAAGAAGAAAATCTACCCTGCCATGATTGCAGAGAAAACATTGTTTTTCCTCAAGCACAAGTCACCTAATTCCTGAATATTAGACGTTTCTGGCGAGCGTTCAGTAAAGTCATCAGATCCTTGTGTTTTATTACTCTGAAACAAGTCGCGTTCCTCCCCAGGTTACACTCTGGTGCTGTGTATCCCCTGCTGACTTCAGGGAATTTGATTTTTTTTAATGAACAGCTCAATATCTAATTCATTAAAGTGGCTGTTTTATTTGATGCATTTTCCTTACTCTAGCTGAATCAAGCCAGGGGATGAGGGGAGATGGCCCTGTTGATGGACGCCCAGTCACACACACACACAAAGTGCGCCGAGTGTGTGTCTGCATGTCCCTCGGAGAGTCTCGGGGGCTCCGGTCGATGGTGGCTCCTCTCCACGGGGGCTCGGAGCGGGAGTTTTACTCTGTTTGACTGCTGAAGGACGGGAGCTGTAATTGGCCTCGCACACACTCTCTCTCTCGTCATTAGAGGCAGGCCAAGAGAGAGGCTTAACAATCGGTGTGGGGCGCACTGCCAGTGCTTACTCTTTTTCTCTGAGCGTCTATCTGGCAGTGAAAAAAGCATAAGGAGGCATGTTAGGCTTTAGTGCTGCTGGATTAAAAATGTCGCCCTTGGCTCCGCTTTGCATGTGTTGTGACTGAGCAACATGCACATTTCCCCTGAACACCAGTGAGGGGTAGAGATCTCACAGTTTATAGGCCCCTGCCTACACCTCCTTCACATGCTTTCTATTCATTGGCTGGACTGGATGAGGGGGGATGAGTGACAGGGAGTATCAGGCGAGCTGAACACACCTGTTGATCTGAGGAAAAGGAAGATGTCTTGAGGGTCGACTGTTGGACTAATGCAACGTTACTGATCTTTCCTCCTTCTTATAGTTTTGACATGGAAACAGATAGAAGCCTTGGTGTTCTGCACCACCCCAGCAATGTATTTTCCTGAAAGGGTTCTCATGATTTCTGACGGAAACCTTTGCTGTACAGTTCATATGATATCCTAAAAAATAATGTTGTTGATTTACACAACCAAACCACTTGTTTAAGGTTGGGAATAAAGGCTGGCTCAAAATTTCTTCAAAAAAGGACACAGACAAGACACAAACGTCTGTGTCCTGCTTCAAAGCCTTAATGTGTCCATAGTCCGTAACATTTTGTGGTATACTATTGGTCTTTTTATCAGCTTGTAAACAGAAGAAAAGCAAGACCTGTTGCTCACAATAAACAGAATATAAAATATATCTTTTTCAATAACTACATAAATATTTTTCCCACTGTGGCCCACCACATGGAGCGGGACTTTGCCTCTCTGTTTGGTCCAGCCAAATACCTGCACACTACTTTCTCATCACCATCTGATAGGTCCAGTCTGGGCATGTCACAGTCTGCATCCTCTGCTGCTCTGTAATTAGCACGTCTCTCACTTAGCAGCTCCTTTGTGGTCCTCTCTGATCAACTGTCTGATCTCTGAATAGATCACACTCCCCTAAGCAGACTCACTCATCCCCCTCTAAGACTCACGCACAGTAGCAACAGATACAAGAGGCGCAGTTCTTCCAGAGGCATAATAGAAACATGGATTGCATAATATAAAAAAACAAGGAATCTGATATACAGCAGGTTGGAGGCCCTGAAGAGAAATAAGTATAGAGAGAAAAGGTGTTTTAAAGTGAAACAGAGGGCCTTGGTTCGAAATATGAAGGGGTCAGAATGAGAGTGGAAGGGGCTCCCTGGCGAGGGCCTGGGGGGGCGGCTTGGGATGTGTCAGGTGCCTGAGCCGCGCTCTGCGCTGGGCAGTGTTGTTGTTACACCGAGGGCAGCGCCACAAGTCCGAAAGTATTGATTTCCCGCCTTGTCGAGAGGCAGAGAACTGTCATGTGGAGAGCACTGACCTTGGTACACACACTAAGACAACTATTCCCCCCGGCCCCCCACGGCACAGAGAGGAGAGAAGAGAGGAGCAGATGCAAGACACAGCAGCGGCAAGCAACAAACAACAATGAGCTACCGAGCCTCCTGTGGGGGGAGAGGAGGGAGAAGAGAGAGGAGGTGAGGAAGAGAGGGAGGAAAACAGAGGGGAGGGAGAGAGAGAGAGAGAGAGAGAGAGCTTTATGAAAAAAAGCAGGAGCAGGAAGCAAGAAAGAGAGAGAGAGAGAGGAGCTAACAGTCAAAGCCAGGGCCAGTTCCCCTGAGTTGTCAGTGGGCAGCCCAGTGTCTGGTTATCACGCTGTTTGAAATGACAATGGCTTGACTTGTATTTTCCTCCTGAGACCCAACTCAGATCTATAAGCCAGAGGGAGGGGAGGGAAAGAGAGAAGGAGGGGTGGGTTAGAAGAGCAGAGAAAAGAAAAGGCTGGTCAGAAAAGGAGACGATAGAAGAGACGAGAGGGAGGTAGGAAACAGCATGAGAAAAAGGCTGACAAAAAGAAAAGTGTGGGGTGGGGTGGGGGGGTAAGAGATTGACTCCTTCTGCCTCTGTATCACTGCTGTAGTTGTAGCCTTTGACGTCTACAGAGAGAGACAGAGAGGAAGGAAGAGAAAGAAGGCAGCAGCAGCTCAAGTGAATTTTTTTTTTTTTTCATGTGGAAGCTCCATCAGGATTTGACAACAAAAAGGGCTCCCTGTCACCTGCAGCAACACGGCGGGGCTCATCCCCAGTCGCTACGGAGCGCAGCGCACGGAGACAGACAGAGAAAACACAGCCTACAAAGAGCTCTCCTCGGGTTAGATCAGGGTGACAGACACTTAAGAGACCCAGCTTTAGTCACACATCTCTCGCCTCAGATCAGGGTGTTTTGCTAACAAGCTCTGCAGCAAGTTCCCTCTCTTGTACACTGGAGCTTATGAATAAAGGCCACTTTTTCATGATGAAGAGTTCTGTGCCGAGTTGTGAGGGAAGCTATTCAGAAAGTCTCTTTTTTCGGGAATCTCAAAGAAGTGGAGTCCTAATTGAATTAGCTGGCTTATTAGTGTTTGACATTGTAAGCTCAGCTATAAGTAAGGAAGTGGGGACTTGGGAAGTGGATTTAAAGAGCAGTGTTGGTTTTGGTTCTAATTTTACACTCTCCTGACACACATTATTCCCCTCAGCTGCAGTTAGGCCCAGATATGGTAATGCTAATAATATGTGTGCAAGGGGGTTTAAGTGGCTCTCTCACCTCAATTGCCAAGCCTGGGAAACACAGGCGTGTGTAAAGCTAGTGGCTACGGCCCTGTCAATGGTGCAGACATGCTGTTTATGTGTAAAGCAGAAATAGGAAAATGAGAGTGATTAAAAAAATATTCATCAGCAGTAGAAAGGGTATCATTTACAGAGGAGTGTTAGGGCCAAGCAGAAGGGGGAAGATGAGAAGAGGAAGTTTTTAATTTTCCATTACGAGAATGTATTTAAAATATTTTGAAAGAAGTTGAAATATTAAGAAGAATAAGAAGAGTTCAAATGTAAAGAATAATGTTGAACTTTGTTTAAGTAAAAATAAATCAGAGAGGAAAGATTGTTGCATTTTGAAAATTGTTAAATTGTTGAGAATTAGGTTTGAATGTTAATAATAATATAGGTTAAATGTTGACAATAACATCAAACTTTATGTAAGAAATAAGAAATTTGCACATTGACAGTAAAACGTTGGGAATAAAGTTTCCAAAGTTTGACTCCAATCTTGAAATATCAGGTTTATTCTAGACATTTCTACTTTATTTTTGACATCTCAACTTTTACCTTTGAAATAAAAATGCAAAAAAAAAAGTATTATCTACCTCTGATTAAACGGAAAGTCTGACTTTATTGTCAATATTTCAAGTCTATTCACGTAATGCAAAATTTATTTTTAAAATGATGATGGCCTTAATACTCTTCCGTAGTCATTAGACAAAAAATAGAAAGTCATTGTTCCTTTGATAGAAGAGACCTTCCTCATCCTCGACCCATCTCCGTCTGCTCACAATCCTCTTATTTCCACATCTTCAAGGAGAAAGAAACACACTAAGCACACCTTTGGCCATAAGACTGTTTAGTAGCCTTGATGCTGATTTTCGCCTCCTCTGTTAGTCTGCCTTAATTTGGTCAAATCTAATTGCTAATTACACATGCTTTCATTATCTCAGTGTGTTAAATCCAAGGGCTTTACCAGTATTATCTTTACTCACCGAAAGACAGAAAGAACCTTTGATCAAGATTAACAGCATATACTCTCCTTTGGTCTGTGCAAACACACACACACACATCCACACGAACGCATGCACATACTGCACAAACTTAATGAATCTGTTTCATCTGTCCTCTTGACTTTCTCTCTGTGTGTTGTCGATATTCACCTCCCCATGCCCCGAGAACACAATTTCTATAAAAGTACAACTTCATGCTTTTGGAGAAGTCTTTTAAATAATATCATGCACCCACACTAAATCTATTTTAATTTCAGTTAAAAGACGTCTATTTTATGCATTTACCGTCCTCCCTGGTCAGTGAAGGGTTAAAAATGACTGGGGCAGTTAACATCTTAATCTTTTGCCTCATGCTGATTGCCAGCTTCCTTTGGGAGCACAAAAGGAACCTTGTGGCTTTTACCACATCACCACGAGTGCTCTTGACCATTTAAAAACACAGAAACACAAACATTTGGCATTTATTGCACCTCCCCAAAAATATAGTGGGACAACTGGCAGCAAACAAATGAATAAGTGTAAGCCTCCACAATTAGCCCTTGCTCTCAGTGGATGCATAATGGATCTCGCTACACAAAACGATTACGTGCCACTCGAGATAATGACAGATTGCGCTAAAAGGAGCTACTTTACTCACTCAGCCAGCTCTCTTTGGGGGTATCACGCCATTTGTGTCTGTGGTGAAAAGGGACGTGCCACTGAGGCCTGTGGGCCCCTCGGCCTCCCTCGGTGCCAGAGGGCGAAGCGCCAAGCGAATGCCCTGCCTGACACATGATGAAGTTGGGGACAGGTGACCAAAGTGAAGCAGGCCATTCCTTACATTCCAGGCGGGTTTGCGAGTAATGACATGCCAGGAAAGAGCCAACATGTCACTTTTACCTCATCAATCCAGCAGGGAAAAAAACAGGTCAACACTCACACTGGTGTCAACACGTATGATGAAACGAGGGAGCATCAAGGTTAGACATATTGACGATATAATGGCTACTGTTTTTCTCTGTGTGCTCAGTTCAGAGAGGGCTTCATTGTACTCGTTTCAACATCAGAATTGACTTCCACATCGCAGATTGTAAGTCGCTTGGATTCAAAGTGCTGCCAAAAAGACTCAACACTTGGTTGAGTTGAAGTAATAAATAAAAATCAAGGATGAAGATCATTATCTAGGATCCAATCTCAGAATCTATCAGCTATCACTGAAGTATTAGTTATTAATGATCTCGATATCCAAGACTTCGGAGTTCACAGAGACACAAGAATGGAGTTGGAAAGATCGATTCACAAGTAGCCAGCTTAGATAAGTTATCTAAGTGACTAAAAACTGTTGCAACCTGAATGCAACCAAAGCCCGCTCAAACATGATTGGTCGGTACTAATCGGACTACAAATCCCACTTTTTCAGAACCAAAATATGGTCTTGTTGTCTACACGTTTCTGCATTGTAAAGCAGAATCTGTTTATAGACATTTAAGACCAGAACGGACATTGTTTTCATAGAAGAAAAACATTTGTTCCATCATATTTATTGTGAGAATGAGCAAATGTCTTTGTATTGAAATCGTATTGTTAGCTTTAGGCCTTATCAGAGAAAGCAGACTCTTTAAAATAGACAGTGAGGAAGAGAGAGGAATAAAGAAAGAAGATAATCGTCACAGCACAGAACACAACTGCATTTATTATCATTTCCATCCGTGTTTGTCTCTGTGTGTTTTTCCTCCCCTGGTCTTGTATCTATCCCACGTATTCCCCACTGCCCATGACATACTGGAAATGCCTGGTTAAGTGCTGTTCTGACATTAGCTGAGTGTAGTCACAGCATTTGGCCTGGGGACAAATGCTAGAAAGGCCCTATAAATATGGATGCCACCCACCCCTCCTCTTCTCTCCCGCTCTCCCCGGGCTCCCTGATGAGTTTGCATGTATCTGTGTGTGTCTGTGTGGCACGCCGTTTGCTCTGTCACACCATGTCCCCACTGTTTGTTTACTCACACTGACAGAGATACACTCGCTTGCCGTCGGTGCTCACCACCTACGCCTGCTGAAGTGCCAAAGAGCTCGCTAATGCTCCGGCTCCTCCTGTAAATAATGCATCCCGCCAATGCCAGGCAGCTAGCCAATGCCAGGCAGCTAGCTAGTGCCGCGCGGCGCGGCCCCAGCTGTCTGAACTATTTCATAGGCTGATGAATCTGTTAGCCTGCGCGTCACTCTCAGTTTGCCTGGGTGTCACTGTCACCTGCTGTTACATCTCAGAGCATCACACCCAGCGAGCTCAGAGCTGCGTGAAAATGGTGCCAGTCGAGCCCAGGCGTCTTTCCGTGCGCCCACCTCTGCCCCCGGCGCTGTGGCGGCCCTGTGGGTGCCCGGTGGCTGCACTGATGCCAGCACGTGCGGAGCTGCAGGGAGGGTCCCCGTGGGGAGGAAGTGGGCCATTAGTACGGTCCTTGCCCCGGCGTTTTACTCCACTTCAGTACACATCACAGAGGGCCGCCCTCTCACTAACTAGCTAACACATGCTAATTAGTCTGGCGACAGAGCCAGTTCCCCTCTTGCTTTGGGAGCATATGTGTAGCTCCGGAGCAAAAGCTGGCTAAGGACTGATGCTGCTTCATTAAGTTTTCTTTAATGTACTTCAAATAAGTGAGGAGTGTAGCACAGAAGCTTTCATATAGTCGTCTGAGAAATATGACTGTTAACAGCAGAGTGGGTCTTATCTTAAAACTGGGGAACTCACTGCTTCAAACACACATAAACAGACTTCCCTTACCTTCCAGAAGAGTGTGGCGTGCCGTCTGCTCTCGCCTTTTCCTGCAACGTCTTCATTTTCTGGAAACAAGAAACAACCACAGCCTTAATGAAACTTAATGATGATAGTCATAACACAACAATAATCCAGTGGTCTGGAAAACTAATCAATGCGTCTTCTCTCCTTCCCCTAATGACCTGTGAAAACAAAGCAATAAAAAGGCGGCGTGTGTTTATTTTGGCCAAAGCAACAGGCTGATAAGAGCATCTGGCTGATTAGCGGCCGAGCAAAGCCAAAGACGGTCACAAAGATTAGGACGCCACACAAAGCTAATGTCACCAGGCGGTAGAAAGGTTCGTGCGTGTGCATTTCAGAAACGTTCCCTCTTAATGGAAAGTTTGATTTTCATTCCATATTCAGACCACCGCAGTAGACGTGTTATCTACGTGCTGGGTGTTTCATGTCTCTACACTTTCCTGTTACTGTAACTCTAGTCGGTGGTGGTTGTTTGTCATCCCCAGTAGTGCGATGATGAACACATGTTGTTTCCCTTGTCTTTCGTGTGAAGTGGCTGACCGGCGTAGCTCTCGTTTTAGAAAGCCTCTTGTCTTCGGTCTCTGGCTGATTCCTCCCAGACTCTGGCCTTTAACCACAAATCATTGCGGTATGCTGTGTGCAGCTTCAGGACACAAACGTGCACCCAAAAACGTGCAAAAGCATCCTTTCCTCAGATTCATCTTTTTTTCCCCTCCATGGATGGAGAGTGTTGCATTGAGTGACTGCTTTTAATTTGTTAAGTACAGATAGGGCAAAGAAGGAAAAATAATATTGTGTTTTCTTGGTCTAGAGGGAATTATAAAAAGGAAAAAAAAGGGGGGAAAAGGAAAACTAAATAGAGATGGTCACATGTGTCAGTGCATGTGTAAAATTACATGAGCTCCTTTCAGCAGTTTTTAACAGGAGCAGAAGCATTTTTGGTCACCACATGCTACAGCAGACTCACTGCATCTTGCCACTGCAATTAAAGACCAGCCAGTACATAATTTACATCAGTGGAAATCATGATATGTGCATGTGCTATACAACCACACAGAGGAAAAGACCACGTTTACATCGTTCTCTTGGGCCCAAACCAAATATAAGTCATGCATACTGTATTAGGACACCCAGAGTTTCTGAAATTCTCAGAATTAAAATGATCCAACAAGCCCTGTAATAAATGTATTTCTTATTCCCTGGCCAGATCATATGAATACCTAAACACACAACACATTTCACATGACAACATGGGAGATCAGTGTCAGGTGGATTACATGGAATGATGGGGTGATGTGTCTTTTTTTTCCTCTTGCTTGCTGGAGAGCCTGGTGTCCTGATTAAAAATTTCAGCTCCACTGCCTTTCTAATTAATTAGCGAGGCCACTCAGAGGAGCGCTGTGGACCAATTAGTCTCTTGCAAGCCGATGATGCCTATCGCTACAGCATCACTGTACAGCTGTCGCTCCCCGCTCCGAGGACGGCTGGGGATGGACCCTCAGGTGCTCGCACAGGTTCAAACAGCAGCGTGCATGCATGCACACCATATCAGATGCATGCATACACGCAGCATCAGAATAATGAAAATAATGGGAAAATGTACAAGATATACATGTACTGACAAACACTAGAGCATAAAAATATCTCCAGGCTGTGGTAATCTTTTCAATAAATAAAAATGATCATAAACAAATGACCATTGGAATGTATTAATAAATAACTGTTATAAGCCTAAATGGAAGCTGTTCAGGTAATTTATCAGTGAATTTAAAATATTCTGTTAAGGGAGTTTGGCTGCAGCCAAAAAAATATGAATTTGTCAATCAATAGAAAATGAATCCACAACAATATTGACATTTATAAATAAATATTTAGGTTATTTATCAAGCAACACTATCAAACATTTGATGGATAAATTCACAAATTTACTCTTTTTTACACTAAAATATAATATTTTTAGGACATAATTTTAAGTTCTGGCCAAAAAATTTTTTTTAAACCAATCAATAGATAAACAATTTTAGTTCATTTGTAATATCATGATTTGGGCTAAATCAGGACAAAAGCACCTGAAAGCACTCTTTCATCCCAATAGAACAAGAACAAAAGCAGATAAAATAAGGAGGACCAGTTTCTTGAGTCTCTATGGTGAATTCGTGCTGCATGCTGACCACAGGGCTGGGTGGGGAGGTCGGAGG